>QZGG01000553.1:0-125788 GCA_006409495.1 Sedum album
TTTTTTATCACAGCCAACCATCATAATTTTCTCATCACAACCAACCAACATAATTTTATTATCACAACCAACCAACATAATTTAATTATCACACCCAACCAACATAATGTCTTATCACAGCCAACCAAATAATTATTTTATAACAGCCAACCCACAAAATTTTATTATCACAAGCCAACACAAATAATTTTCTTACCACAACCAAACCAAATAATTTTCTTATCACAGCCAACCAACATAATTTTCATGTCACTGCCAAGCAACATAATTTTCGTATCACAGTCAACCATCATAATTTTGCAACACAGCCAACCCACATTATTTTCGTACCACAGCCAACCAAAGTAATTTTCGTATCACAGCCAACCATCATATTTTTCTGTTCACGGCCAACCCACATAATTTTCGTTTCACAGCCAACCGACATAATTTTTGTATCACACCCAACCATAATAATTTTGTATCACACCCAACCAACATAATTTTCATATCACAGCCAACCCAGAATTTTCTTTCACAGCCAACCCACAGAATTTTCGTATCACAGCCAACCCACATTATTTTCGTATCATAGCCAACCCACATAATTTAAGTTTCACAGCCAACCCACATAATTTTCGTATCACAGCCAACCCACATAATTTTCGTTTCACAGCCAACCCACATAATTTTCGTTTCACAGCCAACCCACATAATTTTCGTTTCACAGCCAACCCACATAATTTTCGTATCACAGCCAAACCACATAATTTTTGTTTCACAGCCAACCCACATAATTTTTGTTTCACAGCCAACCCACATAATTTTTGTATCACAGCCAACCCACATAATTTTCGTATCACAGCCAACCCACATAGTTTTCGTATCACAGCCAACCCACATAAGTTTCGTATCACAACCAACCCACATAATTTTCGTTTCACAGCCAACCCACATAGTTTTCGTATCACAGCCAACCCACATAATTTTTGTTTCACAGCCAACCCACATAACTTTTCGTAACACAGCCAACCAAAATAATTTTGTATCACATCCGACCAACATAATTTTCGTATCACAGCCAACCCACATAATTTTTGTTTTACAGGCAACCAAAATAATTTTGTATCACAGCAAACCCACATAATTTTCGTTTCACAGCCAACCATCATGATTTTCATTTCACAGCAAACCCACATAATTTTCGTTTCACAGACAATCCACATAATTTTCATACGACAGCCAACCAAAACAATTTTGTATCACAGCCTACCCACAAAATTTTCGTATCACATCCAGACAAAGTAATTTTGAATATAGCCAACCCACATAATTTTCGTATCACAGCCAGTCAAAATAAAAAAAATTCATTTCTATAACCATTAACCAAACACAATTCCCACTTTTCACAAAAATCGTGATACATACAGGTTCCACGATTTTGATTGTTATGCACATATCCAGGCAGAAATCCAAATTTAGAATTTGTAGTCAAAACTTTTATACTCAAGATCATTAAACAATACATCAAATATGTATAGAAGTTTTTAGTACACCCAAAAAGATCCAAAACACCGATCAAAATTGACAACAAAGTAATCCGAAGTAATAAAAGATGAACGACATACCAAATCTACCGAAGGCGATAGTCGATTCCGATCGCGGTGTCGGGTTGATGAAACCCTAATTTACACAGTATACAACACCGATCAAAACACCGATCAAAATTGACAACAAAGTAATCCGAAGGAATAAAGGATGAACGACATACCAAATCTACCAAAGGCGATAGTCGATTCCGATCGCGATGTCGGGTTGATGAAACCCTAATTTGCACAGTTTACAGAGAGATCTGTAATCTAAAGAGAAACCACTTTTCAATTTGACCCTTGATGTTTAACTTATGTATTTATAGCCCTTAAGTTGCGTAATTTTTACATTCGAATATATGCTGATTTGATTTTTAGAAACTTGTTAACACCGACTTTGACTCAGTCTCACGTTATATTAATTTTTTAGAAACTTCTAGCATTTATTAATTTAGGAATTAAATGACTTTGGGCCTCGTGGACCACGGCCCAATAATAACAAGCCTTGTTTATGCATGTTTAATATTATCAAAGAAAAATAAACGGTAATGATCAAAATGTCTGCAAGTGATTTTTGACTTTTTTAATTTTAGCTTACTTGACCTTAATGGGCTTGTGTCGGCCCGTTAAGGTTTAGCTCGGTTCAGTTTGAGGAAGCGTTTGTCGTGTTATCAATTCCGACCGAGCATTGTATGGTATCCACCACACCTCCGATGCCGATCTGCTCATAGTCAATCGCCGTTTCTCAAAGACTCGATTTTGATAAGAAATTCAAAATTCACTCTAAGTTTTCTTCAGAAAGTTTTGATTTTTTTGGTTTTATTTTCCTGCCATGAATCTGTCACTGTCAGGTAAGATGATACTCTGACGATCGATCTTGTGTGTTTTCTGAATTTTAGTTGATTGGAACTGTGTAAAGATTCTTCCTTTTGAGTGTTTGGTTCTGTAAAAATGTTCAATTTTGGATGAGTGTGTGATGGGGCTAAGAGAAGCTATTGAGTAATTGGGATTAGGTTGAAATTCAGTAGTTCAGCCAATTTTAGTATTTGAAGAGTAGACAGCTGTTTCTTGTTGTTTTGGAGATCTTGTTAAAAAATTGGGTGGTTTGGGGTTGTGTTTGCCATTGGTGTGAATGATGGATGATGTTGAAGAGGTTGTGAGATGCAACAGTGAATCGAGGGGAGAGGATGTGCGGGTTAGAGTTCAGGAGGGTTATGAAAGGGATGGGAGTTATAGAAACCAGTATGGTGAGAAAGCGGATAATTATGAGGAAGCAGAAGTGGAGATAGTAGAAGATGATGAAGACGATGATGAGGATGGGAATGGTGTTCAACGAATAGGGAATAGTGATGTGAATGATGAGCAAGAGTTGGATGGGGAAGATGGTGCGGAAGAGAAGAGTGGTTATAAGAGAAAGATTGGAGATATTGATTTTGATAGTCATCCGAAGAAACGGAGGCTGAAGAACCTCGTTTCTAACTATGAGTTTGCTCCTCGAGTAGTTCAGCCTCAAACAGCAACTGACTCTGATACTGGTGATGCTGGTTCTGCCCGTTCGGCTCAAGCTACTACTAATAAGCAGTCTTTTGGGGGCCGGAATGCACTTGCGGATTGGACTGAACATGAGACATTTGTATTATTGGATGCTTGGGGAGATAGGTTTGTCCAACATGGTAGGAAAAGTCTTCGTTCCGAGGAATGGCAAGAAGTTGCGGAGAAGGTTTCACAGGAGTCAAATTTCGAGAGGACTGATACTCAGTGTCGCAATAGATTGGATACTCTGAAGAAAAAGTTTAAAAAGGAGAAGGCTAAATTTGGGTCTGCTGTAGGCCAGTTAAGCAAATGGATTTATGTCAAAAAGATGGATTTGCTAATGTCACCTCCTCTCAAAAAACCTGGCCTATCGAGCGGAATAGACTCTGGTAAGTATGTTTTGTCAGAACCAAGAGTCTACTTGAATCGTGCAAATGGATTAGATAAAAAGCGTGATAGTGCTGCTCACTCAGACTCCACTGAAGATGACTCGGATGGGCTTCCACCTAGAAGAAAAGTGCTAGCAAGGATAATCAACAGTAATACTCACTCTCGAGAAGAAAAAGAGCATCGCCCCATGAAGCTTTTGGCTGATTCGCTTCACAGCTTCATCAAAATATACGAGAAAATTGAAAACAGCAAAAGTCAGCAATTAGTGGAGCTAGAAAAAATGAGGATGGATTTCCACAGAGATATAGAACAGGAAAAGAAGTTGATCGTGGAGAGGGCGCAAGATGAGATTGCTAAGATTTGGCAAAGTGATAATGAGGAGAATGGTGCTGCCTCCACAGAGAACATCAGCAGCTGAATGCCTTGCACATTGTTGTATCATATTGAATGCTTTATGCTTTGTAGCAGTTTCTAATATTCATTGGATTTGTAAAAAAATTGCAGTGTGCTTCTTCAATGTATTTCCTTCAAATTGGGTCATTATGTTGTGTTTCAACTACTTGACAAAAGTGGTTGCCTGGACTAGATTTTGTAAACAGATGTTGAACCGGCAGAGTTTTTCAATACATTGTTAATCAGAATAGCAATGTGTTTGAACATACAACACAGTTTTGCAACATATAAATATATCTGCTAAGTTCAAAATTGGAGGTATTTTATATTCCAGCTTGGCTCAGATCCATAATATGTAAAGCAAAGTAGAGGTAGGGAAGAACTAAAGATTACTGGGACTTTTCAGTTTCCATTGATTCCACATCTGCAGGAGGGGAGTTCGCATTGGCTTCTGCAGGAGGCTGGTTATCTGATGCTTGGGAGTTGTTTTCTTGTGGTGGCGGGGACTCAGGGATAGGTTTGGCTGGTTTTGGTTTTGCCATTATTGGTCGACAGAACCTGTGGAAAAAAACAGAGGCCATTGTTCAGTGCGCAGGTTTACCTACAATTAAAAGTATTAAGCAACTTGGTGGATATAAAAATCATCCAAGTACCTGTCGAGAACCTCAGCCTTTGTCCTCACATCAGCAGATAAGAGGATTGGGGTGGCATACTTTGGGAGTGCATCTTGGTGCTGCTTCTTCTCCCTCAGCCAGGCTTCAGCCTCAGCACATTCAGTCAAAACCTAATTGCAAAACCATGTAGAACTTACAAATTGTTCATGACACTGACAGGTGTTGGAGCATATAATGTAGCATGGAAGAAATGGAAATACCTTTTGCTTTTCAGCCAGTTCTATGTGATCAAATTTAGAGTCATTTGACAACGCAGCCTCTCTGTAGCTATTGATGCAGTAGGCCAGCTGTTCAATTACAGTTCCTCTTTCCGAGAACTCTTTAAATCGTTCTTCAATAGGGTCTCCTTGCTACATGTTTAACAGCCCAATAAATTGCATTCAGAAAAGATCTGTATGTTGATATTATAAATACAAGAAGAACAACCCTAGTAACCTTCTTCAATTCCTCGAGTTTTGCAACATATACACTTTTAGTCTCATCTTCACCATCTTCATACAACCAATCTTCGACTTCTTGAAGCTTAGAGGTCAATGCGACCCTTTCAGCCTCAGCGACCAAGTCCTGGTACTTGTCATTGATCTGAAGAGGGAAGCATATTCAGGTCAAGTAATTATAAACAAGGGCAAGGAGTAAGAGCTGATACAAGTGCCATATCATATTCATGATAACTAACTAACCTTGTTCCTCATATCATACACATAGGCCTCAACGGCATTCTTCTTGTCTTTAGTTTCTTCCATGACACGGTCTTGTAATGCCATCTCAAACTCCTTCTCCACAGCCTTTTGCAAGTCACCAGAGGGAAGTCCGCCATAGACAAACTCCACAATGGGAACATTTGTCTTCTTAACTTTCTTCTTGGGAGCCTCAACCTGCAGCCCAAAATGAATTGTATTAACTTTACTTACACAACAAACTTGAGAATAAAGATCTTGCTTACATGGCTTAACAGCAACATCATTCATCACATTCACTTGAGAGTATTCATATCAATAAGTTTGTATGCATTTATTCCTATTGTGTTAATTAAATATTGTTTTAATACTTGCTGTAGATAAATGCAATGCAAAGCTGTCAACAACGACACTAGGCAGTATACACCACAAAACTGCAACCACAGTGAGTACAGCGAGAATAATGCAGACCTTCACATCTGTATCCATCTGCACAGGCTTATCTGAAGCACCATTTTCAGCAGAAAAATCAGGCATGTTTAGATCGAATCCAGCAGTTTCCGGAGCCTCATCAGTCTCCATTTTCGTAGATTCTTTATTAACGGGTAATTCAACCTCCTCTTCCTCCAAAAGCTATTAAATTTAAAAAATAAGTTTCTGCATGGCAACTAAACAATAATGTAAATACTAAGATCAAACCATGACGTACAGTTGCTGACTCAGTAGAAACGATCCCGTGCAAGTTCAAGCGAACTCTCACTTTCACCTTTGCTCTTTCACTTTTAATAGATTGGAAAGGACCAATCTGCCAGTATATACTAAACAGTTTAACTAAATGCAAATTAAAGCGACAAAGCATATTGGTCATCCTACTAAACTTTTATGGAACTAACCGTGTAAGTGCTAATCCTGCCAGGCACTTGCAATTCGCTGGTGTCAGCATACTGCACATCAACACTGAATGTACCTGGTCTAAAAAATGTCAATGCCTTCACACTTGGTACGGGGTTCCCTTGGGAAACACAATAGTACTCTGAAGGTTCTCAGTTTCTTCATTATGGGCATCTGGAGCAGAACCTTTCCATGTCAAAGCAATTGAAAAGGGAAAACTCTCATTGACCTAATAGGGAAGCATCCAAAGACAAACGTATGGTAAGATTATTATCACAAATCTTTTACATTACAGGGATATGACCAGAATTGTTACTATCAAGATGTAAGCCATATTGTATTGAATTAGGTGCACCACGTTTTAAGACCACATGACGTGGACTAACAAATATTCGAAATCAACAAAGAGTGAGCACCACAAAACATCAAAACAATTATGGTCCGAAACTCACATGAAGAAGCACAATCGGCTTTAAATCTACCATAGTTCAACAAATAAAAAAAGACACAATGGAAATCAGTGGGTACTGCATATTTATTGAATTCCATCACACAGATATCTATAAGAGCTATAAATGAAAAAAAACATAATTAACAATATGAAAATGGCGCTGATGTACGTACTAGATACCATTCGAAAGTATTCACAAGGAAAGAATTAAAGTCGGTGCATAAGCACATCATATTACCTGGAAGTCTCTCACTTTAAAAGTGGGGCTAAGTATTGCACACTGCAGAGCAGCGCCCTTGGCAACACATTCACTTGCATTCATCGTACGCCTTGGCTCTTTTCCAAAAAATTCAGCCACTATCTTAAAAACGGCAGGAACACGGGAACCTGAGCCAACAATCTCAACTGTATGAATATTTTCAACTGTAAGCCCAGCTTGAGCAAGAGCTTTCTCAAGAGGTCCTTTAACGCGTTCAAGAATTGGAACACTGATAGCTTCAAACTCATCACGAGTAATCATTCCTCTAACATCCTTGTCATCCATAAGACATTCAATGTTCAAAGGTGCCTGTGGATTAGCGCTAAGAACCTTCTTTAACTTTTCACAAGAGGCACGTAGGCGAAGACAGGCCCTGGCATTCTTAATGACATCAATTTTGTACTCCTCTTTGAACTTGGCAGCAAAGTGCTGGAATAGAGCCTCATCAAAATCCCTACCACCGAGCGATCGGTCAAAAGCATGAGACAATATTTTGAGCTGCCCTTTTTTGTAACCAGCAATGCACACTTGCATACTAGCGTGACCTACATCAACAAATGCAACATTCAATTGTTCACTCTCTGGAAGATCAGTTTTGTAAATCCCATATGCCAAAGCCGTAGCGGTGGTTTCATGAATCAAGTGAAGGGGACGCAAGCCAGCGATTGAAGCTGCATCCATCACAGATCTCCTTTGAAGGTCAGTGAAGTAAACTGGGATTCCAATACAACAATCAACCACCCCAGCATTAAGATTCTTCTCAGCAATCTCTTTCAAATTTGAAAATAGCATCCCTAAAACCTGAGTAGGAGTAAATGACCTTGCTTCCCCCAAATACTGAACATTTATCAAAGGATATCCATCAGGCCCTTCAGTTACATTAAATGGTAAAGCTGGGAGATCTCTCTGCAGTTCAGGATCAGAAAACTGGCGACCAATCAGCCTCTTGATCTGAGAAATAGCATTTTTAGGATTCGTCATTGTCGTTGCCGCACCAGCTGTACCAATGAATCGCTGCTTATCTCCAAAACAGACAATTGCAGGTGTTTAACGCTTGGACTCATCATTAAGAACCACATCAATTCCTCTTTGCCTAGCAACAGCTACAATGCAGCTCTCATTCCCGAAATCAAATCCAACCACACTCATCTTAAATTATCTACTAATTCAATCACAGTCAGTGACCTCCCTACAAAAAGAATACCACAATTTTAATCAACAAAAGCCACATCATTGAGTGTAAATATTTCTAATCTATACAAAATGATAAACATTTCGACACTCTAGAATTAATCAAACCCTAGCATGAAAGAAAATCAAAACAAAACATAATTTAAATAATCCAGAAAGTGGGGGAAACTAAATCGCACAGTGACGAGAGCAGCGGCGAAATCTACCAAACCTAAAAACGTAGACAAATATAGATTTTCAAAAAGATAAATTGATAGAATCGGAATGCGGAGAGGATCGAACCTCAGCGATGAGACTCGGTAGAGAGAGAAAATCAGGTAGTAGTTGCACGGCGGCTTGAATGAGACGAAACGGGTGGGGGGGGGGGTTTATGATTTTGTTGCTTTCAGCGTATGACGTCGATAATAAAATATTTATTTATTTCATGCAGTATTGCGAATTTGCTCTAATTTATAATTATGAAAAATAAATTTAATTAAATAATTTTATCATTGCTCAAGGAAACACGAAGCGATGATAAGCATAATAAGAAAAATGCTGAGGTGAACACAATGTTACAATAATGTATTATGAAGTCATCATACAAAATATACATAGACTACATACAGACTCATCTCATCAGTTTTCAGCAACATTTTGCCCATGTGCAATGGAGCTAAGGCTTCTGTACATTTCCGAACAGGCGTAGGAGAAATCCGTCAAAGCACGGAATAGTTCAGGCAAGTGAGACTTGAGATTAAATAGAGATTTCTCTCGAACCTGAAGGCATTGCTTTCTGTAATCATATTCTTCTTCTTCCAAACGCTTTTTCAGCAAATCAAGATCGACTTTACGTGCAGCAACTGCCTCATCATGGGAGCCATCGGGTCTTTCAGTGTCATTATCCTCGTTAGTGTGTTTTGGCATATACTTGTTGTACCATTCTTCAAACATTCGAGTTCTTTTGATGAGTTCCTTTCTAGTGTCCTCACATTTAGACTTGAGTATCATCTCATTGTTCTGCAGATCTACAATGGTATTGATGACTGCTGCAAAGTTGGATATTGCACTTTTGGCAATGCCGTCTGGAAGATGATCCAGGTGATCGAGCCAAGCACGAAGCAGGTACAGGATTGGGGGACTCACAATCCTTGGTGGCGAAGAAGCTTTCTCTTTTAAACTGTTCTCGATGGGGATAAGATTGAGCTTCAGCCAGCTGTTGAGGTGCTTGATGTACGATCTCTGATAATTTACTAAGTTCTGAAACTGGTCATGCCACTCTTTTATTACAATCTCAAGCTGGCGTGTTCGATCATGATGGTGTTCACTTGTTTCCTTTGGGGACTGAGTCATCTCCAGAGATCTTAAGGAATTGACTAACACCGTCTGTTCCTTATGATGGTTTTTCATAGTGTCCCACATAATGGCCATCCTGCAATCCAGTACACAACATTATAAATACTGTGCAAGTATGCATCTATTGTATATGTACCTTCATCATATAGTAGAACCAAAACGTCCCATTGCAAACAACATTATTCATTACTGCACATGGCTCCTCAAACTCGCAATGCTTACCCATCAACTAAAGCAACTAGCCTCGGGTACAGCTGGGCATCTCGCAATCTGTTAATTTCCGACACTGTTGAATCCAAAGACTGCATGTCAACAATATATCTTGTATGAAGGTGGCTAACAGCCGCTTTAGCTTTCTCCAAAGCTTCAGTGTTTGAACCACGCTTCTTATGTCTATTAAGCGCAGCAAACTTCTTCTGGTACTCAAGTTTCATGAGCTCTCCAGCCTGTATATGACAGAGAAGAACAAATTTTATAAGCACCAAGGACCATCAGCAATATTTCATGTCACAAATATGCACAAGATAAGCATTTCAAATTATTAATAAGTGCATAGGTAAATGACCATGGATCTGTAGCAACGAAAATAAAAGGTTGGTAAAACAAAGCCAAGTATGAATGAAGTGCAAGAATTGAAGTTTGGCAAATATTAAATAAAGTTCTGCTAGGTACACCGAATTCGGCGTGTACAAACCATAAGGGCCGAAATGGCCGTGTTTTTTGTAATCCATTGAATTGTGTTGATGGGGTATTTTGGTAATTTCAAAATGCTTGGGCACTACAGATCTACCAGCAGGAGGTTTGGGGTACACTTTTCTGAAATGGATTTGATACGCACCAATGACATCATTACCCTAATCAAAGTTCAGTGAGCAAAAATGAACAAGAATGAACTAGGCCATATCTGAGGTTAAATTATATATGTTTTGGAAAAAGAAGGATATCAGGGTTCTGATTATGGGCTAACCATTGCAATAGGAGCCACAGGAACTTAAATTTAAGTATTGAAGAAACACATGAACAAACAGCAGGACTTAACTAACTCAGAAAACTTACTGTTTGTGTGAAGTAACAAAAGTAGGGTTAAAATAATTTCAAATAACAAAGCTAGCTACTTCACAGTTAGACATATAATGAAAAACCTACAAAGCCATTGCCGGACTGTGAGTCTGGTAGGGCTTCACCCAGGCCGTGATTAAATATTTCCTGGTTGAAAAAAAGATTTTCAAGCCAATTCAGGTTCATATAGCAAGAAATTATAAAACCCTCTTTTCCGGAAAGATATGTATATCAATTTCGAAAATTAGGTTGATTTTTCTTACTCAACAGAAATATATGCTACAGTTAGAATAATGATAGTTTGCAAAAAAGAGAGCCAAAGTCAATCGTTCATACCTTCACTTCATCATACAGCTTCTTTTCCCATGCCAGAAGCTTATCTAATATAGTTGCATGAGTTTCTTGCTCTTCTGAATCAAAATCATCTTTTCCATTATCAGCATTGGGAAGGCCTTTAAATGACCTATTCCATGTGATCACACGCATCACTCTAGCGGAATGATCAATATGTCCTGCAAATATAGTGGAAGATGAACTGTTACTCTCATATCTTACTCCTCCATCAACTAGAACCAGTAACATTTTTGTATACGCATCGCCACAAAACATAATTTCTTGTCTTTATTGCCAACATAATTTCATTAGCAGTAGGTGCAAACAGAGAATAAATATAAGACGGACCAAAGTGTAATATTACCTCGATTGTCTGCAAAATTGGAATGATAATGCAATCGTGTAGCTTCCAACATCTTTGAAACTTCATGAGCACTTCCTGAAGCCTTCAAGAAATGTTCATCCACTTCAACAAACATCTTTAACAAGTCCTTACTCCCCATAACTTTGGTAGTTTTTTTCCCTTCCATTCCTCCTGGCCCCACACCCACAGGCTTCACCACCTTCACATTCTTAACCACGACCGCACTGGATGATGATGTCTCAACAACCGGCGGAACTGCCATAGGCTTCTCATCCACAATATTATCAAACTTCTGTTCAACTTTCCTTGGCCTATCATTATACACCATTCTCTCAGTCCGCTCCTTACCAACTCTCGCCTCCTCTTCTGCCTCTTCAGCCTCAGTCAAATGCGCTCCTTGCAAGTTACCATCCACCCCTGCAAAGAAAAAATCCCACGTAGTATCATTATGCTGTGGAGGCGGTGGCGCACTCTGCCCCATCACTGTCACAGGCGGCGACCTTGCCTCCCTCTCCTCCACAACAGTATTCCCTCTACTACTCCCACCACCTCGACTGCCTCTACGACTCCTACTCCTATGCTTCAACCCAACACTACTCTCCTCTCCATACCCATCCATCTCCTCCCCATCCCCTTCCTCTTCCATAATCGCATCCTCATGCTTCATCTCCACCTTACTAGGCTTAAACTCCGGCATACTAGCCGCCCTCTGCAACGGTAACGGTCCAAAATTAGGCAAAGGAGGCGGCGGAGGTACAAAAGTCTCAAACGGTGGCTGCGTCGTCACTCCAACTCCGCCAGATCCCAATTGTACCGGACTTGCTGTCGGATCTACAAATTTAGGGTTTTGCACAACTCACATGCGCGTAATCACTCAACGCTGCACCAGTGTTCTTAAGCGACATAGCGTATGCAGAGTGAGCCGCTGCAAAGGCGTTGCGTGCCGACACAGCATCCTTCATGTAAAACTTCCTCTCCTTGCATCTCATCACCGCCTCTTCGTTCTCTATCTTCGACTGCCCACAACCCATTTTAAGTCTCGAATTGACACTTCAAATCGGGAAATCGGCGACCAGAAGTGTCGACGGAGATCAGGTTGTGTGGAGTGATTGGAGAGAGAGAATCGATGCCGACGAAGGTAACGTTACCTTTTTTGCAGCGATCTTGTCTGAAGGAATATTTATTTAGAATTAAATAAAATTAATAAAAGTGGTGGACAGTGGAGTGGGAAAGGAAGAAAAGTAATTGAGGCGGGACTAGTGAGGATGGAGATTGGAGACTAAGGTTTGTCAGCAGAACGCCGTCGTACTGAGGTGGAAAGGTTGTCTCTTTTGGACACAAGTTATAAAAATGGAATCTGATCTAAGGACATTGTAAGATAATTTCTAAATAACAAATATAACAGTAATATATTTCATCAAAAGAAAATTTTAGTAAATGTATTCTGCCTGTCTTAATCTTGACAAATTGCAACTGAGGTCACTGAGAAAAACTTGTAACAAATAAAGAAGAAGATGGATACATGTACCTAAACATAGGTTGGTCTATAAGGATGCACCAATCGCTTTATTACTGCATAAGCTTTTCCTCGAAGAGATTTGTTTTCTTGTATTTTATCTCCCAAAGCTCGATGTCATTGCCTCGTTCGTACTCGTTGATGGATTGAGGGATTTGTGTGAGGTTAATAAGCTTGGCTATGAAAGGGGTAGGTTTGGTTTGGACATAATCATGTTCTGCATAAAAGTTGTGTTATAAGGAGAATTATGCAAGTATAGTGGTTGTGGAAAGAAAAGGGGTAAATGTTACCTTCCTCAACTGTTAGGTAACTCCGGAAACGTGAGTACCCGTTTGCAACAACTTTGAAATCATCAAGGCTGAAATTGTAGCGTTTCTCCAAAGCCATGTACAATACCTAACCAAATGCCAGTTTTGAATAGGTTACTGAGACTAAACCACTAATTAATACAAATCTGAATTTACTAATACAAATCAAATTTACCTTCTCGGACCCACAGGACATAAGTTTTTCCAAGAGTTCTGAAAAAGCATCAGTTAGATCATCGTTGTAAATTACATCAGCGGCTAGGAGGATTGAAGCTCCTTGGGCGTCTTCAGCTTCTACAGACGTCCAAGTGTACTCAGTAGCCTCCCCTACGCAATGAATTATGGTTTCACTGTGTCACAGTTTCACGAGTATAGTGTTAACCAGCTAAAGTGTTCAATACCAAATGTAGGAGGCCAAGAGTGATCCCAGTTTAGTTCACGTACAAGAACTGACGCTCTGCATTGGAGTTTTTCATAGTTCAGCAAAACATTCTCTTCACAGTTACTAAGAATTTCATTACCATAATCTGCAAAAGCAGTATGCATTCATACGAAAGGCATGACAAGTTTATTTAGTGAAACCAAAAAGATGGAGACAGTCTCACAGCCCACATGGATTGTGGACCCACATATAAAATAAAGCAGACATACCTGTTAGGTAAACTGTTTTAGCAACACGAGCATGTATTAAGCCAACTAAACCTGCAGTCAGAAATGAGATGAAATGTGGTTAATGGCTATCCAAAACAGCTTGATAACACCTGCTACAGAACTTCTGTAGTATGTATCAAAGAGGTATACATTTTGGGACCATATCACCAAGCAGCTACCATCATCTAGGGACCTAATTTAAAAGAGATCAGTATGATTATGAACCTAGTTCTAAAAGAAGACGGGTAACTCATCGAAATTTTCATAAAAATAAACAAACATCTGGCATTCGCAGCATGCTGATGTGTATGTATCAAAGAGGTATACATTTTGGGACCATATCACCGAGCAGCTACCATCATCTAGGGACCTAATTTAAAAGAGATCAGTATGATTATGAACCTAGTTCTAAAAGAAGACGGGTAACTCATCGAAATTTTCATAAGCATAAACAAACATCTGGCATTCGCAGCATGCTGATGTGTAGGTGGTTAGACCGTAACTGAAAGCAATTTTGCTCCATATAAAATTTATATTGACCAACTTAAAAAAATATCAATCTGCCTAAGTTGTCACCTGTGCCAGCCCCAAGTTCCACTGACACAATTCCTTCCAAGTCACGAGATGTGAACATTTTGTGCAAAACGAAATCAGCTAAGACTAACTCAGCTTTCCAAACCTAATAAGAGACGACCATATCATGAATGATTTGTAAAGGAAACTATAAGGTTGCCTCACAAAGCCTTAATATCAGATACCTGCAAACCAACATTAGGTATAGATGATGTGATGTTATGCCTCACCGTCACTTGGAGAAACTTTTTCGACAAATCTTTTCAAACAAAACATCATAAAATTAGAAAAACCTTGACAGCCAAATGGCTAATGATGTCAAGCGCCAATTCACCTTTACGCCTTGATAAAACAAGATCTCCATCTTCATCCACACTAATTATCGAGCAGGTAGAAACCTCTTCATCCCCCACCGCATCATCATCATCATCTACATTATCCATAAAGAATCACCAATCCCGTCTACCAATTCAAAATGAAAGTCACAAATTTCAAATAACCAAATTTAATTTCCGAATCAAAACCTAATCGAAGAATAAGGGGTTGGTGTGATACCTAGAGGAACGGAGAAGGTGAAGTGTGAAATGTAGGGGCCGGAAACGCCTGGCGGACAACCGAGGTGAACTTCGCTCATCACTTCATAGTCTCCATAGTCAACGGTGGATGACGACACCGGTCGCCATTCGGCTCTGCGTTTCATTGCAACAGAGATCCCACTGTGCCCTAGCCACAGCCGGAACCCCCAAATTGAACCAACGTTATTTTTAATTTCTATAATAAAATAAATAAAAATAAGAAATATTACCTACGGCAAAAAACTGGAATTATAGAAACATTCTGGCGTTGTAATTACACAACTTATTGAGGCCCGAAATGCAAATTTACGAAATTATTTCCGATTAAAATATATCTGAAATATAAATAGAAATTCGCAGGGGGTTTTTTGATTCTTGCGTAGAACGTCGGAAGACTAGAGCGGAGAAAATCCTAGAAATTCCGGCCATGTCATCAAAGCAAGGTATTCAATCTGAGCGTTTCTTTTTATTAATTTTGAAGGATTTAGCGTTGATTTTTTCTGATATTTGCATGTTAGGGTTTGGGAATTAGAGAATTTTTTATTCGATTGAAGGGGATTTTATTTTGAATTTTGATGATGTGGTTACAGGTGGAAAAGCTAAGCCGCTGAAGCAGCCTAAGGCTGAAAAGAAGGAATATGATGAAGTTAGTTTATACAAAGTTCCGATCTTTGGTACATTTTGTTGGTGATATTCGATTGTGCATGGTTGTTGTGTGTGGATTGTTTTTTGATTTCACAAATAATTCTGTGCCATAATAAGGACTTCAATTTTTGAATATTTGATCGGAGTGTTGATTCTCGTCACTCATTCTGGTTAGCTTGGTTGGTAAATGGTAAGGTATTGCCTTTTTGAGTTCGTACAATTTATGAACTGATATTAAACTGTATATGAAACTCGATTTTAGTGGGTTGAAATGCGTGAATTTTGTGGTTGGGCCTTGAAATTGCTGTCTTTTATATTTTTCATGTAGCATTCATTTGTTATCTGTGAAGTCAACTTCTGTTAAATGTTGGTTACATTACCAAATAACCAACAGTTTTCCGATGATGAAGCCGGACTCTCATTTATTTACGGTTGTTTTCATTTTTCAGCTTAAATGCTTAATAAGTCTGTTCGCATATGGGTGTACTTTTCTATCTCGACGGATTCTTCAGTATTAATATATTATGTTATTCTTCCACAGAATGATTTGGCCAACCTCCAGAAAAAGAAAGATGAGGAGAAGGTATGTCACTAGACCTCTCTTGTGCATCATGAGTTATATTTTCTCAGTAAATTATTATATGATGAGTTAGCTAAATGAATTTGTTTGTGTTGGTTTATCAGGCACTGAGGGAGCTGCGAGCGAAGGCACAACAGAAGGGGTCTTTTGGTGGAGCTGGCCTAAAGAAGAGTGGAAAGAAATAAGGATAACACAACATCAACCCTTTTCTTCTAGATTTCATGTATTTTAACAAATGATTGCACTGTTTTCAGAATTTGTTGTCCAAACAGCATCCACAAATATTTGTGTTGCAAGTGTTTGATCAATAATATGTCCTCATTCTGAACTAAGCTCTTTGCCTATTTCAATCCTTTTCTAAAAGTAGATTACAAAAGACACAGGTTATGAAGTTGTGATATTTTCTTAGAAAACAAAGCATTGGTGTACCCTCATCCTATGCACCAAAATAGCTGCTCTTCAATGGCCTTCATTTCCATCCAATACATAGCAGTTGAGAAAAAAGGACATCCCACATGTTCACAATGTCATTATCTCAAGCTACATCAAACACAAACACCCGACAAGTTCTGAAAGAAATCTTTATTGATTGGGGAACTGAGGTTAGAATGGTATGGTGGCCGGAGTTTCTGTCTAGTAGCTGTGGAAGAGAATTCGTGGCAGGAGGGTTAGGAGGAATGGCTGGGGTTATTGTCGGGCATCCTTTAGATATTGTCAGAGTGAGGCAGCAGCATTTGAGAGGTGGATCCGCATTTGGCATTCTGCGAGGCATGGTTGCAAAGGAAGGAGTCTCATCGCTTTTTAAGGGCATGGGTGCGCCTTTGGCTTCAGTTTCATTTCAGGTGAGAATTCTTCTATCAATCTCATCTCACATGAATCTATTATTATGGATATTGCCTGAATTACTTGCTGATGCAGAATGCAATGGTGTTCCAAACTTACGCAGTCTTATCTTCCTGGCTAACAAACTCTTCCAAAGATCCTCAATCCCTCAAAGCTGTTTTCATATCCGGAACAGGCACAGGACTCTTGCAAAGCTTCCTGATCAGCCCCGTCGAGCTTCTCAAAATCCGCCTCCAGCTCCAAAACAAAGATACTTCAAATAACAAAAATCCATACAACTGTAAACGACCAATGACTCTAGCCAAATCCATCTATACAACACAAGGCCTAAGAGGCATCTTCCGCGGCCTGCTAGTAACAATCCTCAGAGACTCCCCATCCTACGGCGTCTACTTCTGGTCGTACGAGTATTTTAAAGAGTTACTCCATCCAGGCTGTCGAAAAACTGGTGAGGAAAACCTGCAGACAATGTTAGTAGCTGGAGGTATAGCCGGGGTGTCAAGTTGGATATGTTGCTATCCACTTGACGTGCTGAAAACCAGGCTACAGGCTCAGCTACCCTCTTCTGCAACCAAGTATAGTGGCATTATTGATTGCTATAACAAGAGTGTCCGTCGAGAAGGGTATAGCGTGCTGTTTCGAGGACTTGGCACGACGGTGAGTCGAGCTTTTGTAGTGAATGGTTCTGTTTTTGCTGCTTATGAGTTTGCTATGAGAGCCTTCTTCCAAAACAGCACTCATGATCCCATGTAGATTATAACAAAAATATTAATTATAAATCCATTAAATTAGTGACTAATTATCAACTAATGACAACCAAACTCTACTCAAATAAAGCGACGTCGTTTGATGAGTCATCGTCGTTCAGCACATGACATCTAGCAAAGCCCAATCTGGACAGGCCCAGACCATATAAAAGTCAAACATTGACTAGACGATAACTCCTTCGACTTCATATTTAAAGTGACGCCGATCTAGGGTTTTCAGCAACTGCGGCCATGGTGAGCTTCCGTCTCCATCTCTCGATCGCATCGTTACTCAGTTTTGTCAATTCATGTTTACATTTTTTGTTACTTAATTGTTGTATTGAATGTAATTGCAGGGTAAAGGAACTGGAAGTTTCGGTAAGAGGAGAAACAAGACGCATACACTTTGCGTTCGATGTGGTAGAAGAAGTTTCCATTTGCAGAAGAGTCGATGCTCCGCTTGTGCTTATCCTGCAGCTCGGATTAGGAAGTGTGAGTTTTGTTTAATTCTGTATATCGCAATGTATGTGTATTGTGTGCGTGTGATAGTGTTTGATTTGTTGTGGATTGATTTGATAGATAACTGGAGTGAGAAGGCTATTAGAAGGAAGACAACTGGAACTGGTAGGATGAGGTACATGCGTCATTTGCCTCGCAGGTTCAAGAGTAACTTCAGAGAAGGTATAATTAGTTTTTTCAACTGTTTATTCTAACTTATGGTTTGCCTTGCTTGAAATGGTGAATAGGGGTATTTGGAGTTGTTTGATAGTTATGTTATCTGTGAATGTGTGTGAATTTAATATGCAATAGCTATGATGCCTATGAGAGAACCTGGTATGCTTGTGTTAATGCTACTTGAGTTCCGTTGCGGGCAGATATCAACTCAAAGGGAGTTCTTTTCTTCTTGATTCTACTGTAACTGAGTGGGATTCATTTGATTGGCTTCTACATATTTATTTATTTTCTAACTATAGCGTGCATACCTATACTGGTTAAGTTATTCAATAATTAAACTCTTGAAGTGACTGGTATTGAGCATAGCTAGTCAGAGCAAAGTTCCACCAATTCTGATTCATTAAAATGATCTCTGTAGTTTGTATTTTTGTTTAGGTGTTTCATTTGTGAAACTCTCTCTGTTTCTTGATTATACTGATTAACTTCTTTTTATTCATTTTAGGTACGCAAGCCACTCCAAGGAACAAGGGTGCAGCAGCCTCAACATAATTTGTTTTATCAAGACAGCCTTAACAAGGGTGCAGATTCAACATAATTTCACTGAGCTTCTCCGCCTTAAAGGATACTTAATGAACATGTCTCAATGAATTTTGTTTTAGTTTCATGAAGCACATTTTAACTACGTGCCAGTGTTTTACTTGATATCTCAGTTGAATCTTTACTTGCTCGTCTCAGTTTCATGAAGCTCATTTTGGCCGCGTCAAGTTTCTGTCTTATAACTTTATAAAAATAAATTTCAAGTCTGAGATAAGCAGGAAATATATTCAAGTAAAATAGTGGGAGATTATACATATCCTTTTAAAAGCCTCTTCAAAATAAGGTTCTGATTTAACCCTTGCCAAAATCGGTGGTGTCCTGACCGTACTAGAAATCAAATTCCATAAGCTTCTAAAAAAAAAAAAAAAAAAAAAAAAAAAAATTCAACTTCGCCATCAGGGGTGGTAGCCTGATGGTGGGGAGTCTGACAAAGAATCCTCAGGTCCAGGGTTCGAACCCTGGCCTCACCATTTATTTCCTTCCTTGTGGGAGGTGTTGCTTTCCTCCTGCCTCGTGTATGGAGGCTCTTCGCCCCCTCCACCCATGCGTGGAGGCTCTTCGCCTGTATTCCTGATGTTCTCCTGGAGGGTCGTTCTTCATCTATGCGGAAGAGACATGCATGCTTGATGTTGTCGATTATGGGTTGGATGTCCGTTGCTGTGACCAGAGCTTCAAATGATTAGAATAGATATCATGTATACAATCTCTATGAATTGTGCCCAATATAACCGCTATCGAAAAAAAAAAAAATTCAACTTCGGAATTGCATTCAAAATCTACACCTTTTGTACAAGAGAGTCGAGGCGGTTCGGCTCAGACGAAACCCATTTGGAGCACAAAAGTCTTGACCTAAATGTCTGCAGCCTCATACGATAAAGAAACCTCCGACAACATACTTCGGCAGGTTCGTGTCTGGAAAATCGATTCCTTTCCATAATCTGACTTTAAAGAAGGAAGCTTCCTCTGATGTGATCTGTATTGTACTTTGTTTAGGTTGAGTTTTACTTCAGCGACAGTAATCTGCCTAAAGATGATTTTCTGAGGAAGTTGGTGGGGAGGAGCAGAGATGGGTGTATCCTTTCCTTCAGATTTCTTTTTGATTTAGGTGGTTTGGCATTTATTTGTTTGTTATTTGCGGTGTATGTATTTCCTGACTGTAGAGATATAGTGATTAATTTGAATGTGGTGTGTTCCTTTTCTCGCATGAGAAGTTATCTTGGATTGGGGAACTTGAAAGCTGGGGATGTTCCAGATCGGATTGTTAATGGGGTTGCTGAGATTTTGCGAAAGTCTGATGTTTTAAAGGTTTCTAAAGATGGTAAGTTCTGTAACTAGTGTAACCATTAGTGTTTTATTGGCGTTTAGTTGGAGCGGCGCAATGCTCTTATAAATGTTGAGAAAACAAATTTATTTTGAAAAGTTGGTGATTCTGAATCTGCGGAAGCCACCACTGATTTAGTATGAATCTTCCCTCATGTCATTAAGGTTTGGTCTTTCCCTTTTTAGTTTTTTAAGCCTTGTTGTTATTGTTGTAGGCAAGAAAATTGGTCGGCTGCGGAAACTGGCTAATCCAGAAAAGGTTCTACATCAAGTCGATGGTCGAACTGTGGCTGCTGCACCCTTGACTTATGATGCCAAAATTGAAGATGTGCAAGCATTCTTTGGACAATATGGCAAGGTAGTAGCTTCTTTCAATTCTGATCTATTTCTTCTCTATTGACGTTTGTTCAGAAGTTTAAGGTAGATTTCATGGTGAGGAGTCACATATATTGCATCTGGGTGTAGAAATGGACCAATTGGTTGACTGTTGACATATATTATTACGTAAATTTTGGGTAAGACCCAAGCTTTTCGTTTCACATTTTCACCAACTGGTGTTTATGTTTCGCCTCATGTAGGTGAATAGTGTAAGACTACCCAAGCATGCTTTGGACAAAAACTGCTTTTGTGGCACAGCCCTGATTGAGTTTTCGTCCGAGGAACAAGCGAGGAATGTCTTAAATCTAAAAATTGTATACGATGGCATGGAGTTGGAGCTCAAACCAAAGTAAGGATGTTCTTTTGTAGACACTAATTGGTTTATCAACTTTTTGCAACTTAATTTACATCAACTTTTGTAGACACTACTGGCTAACAAAACTTTACATCTTGAACTGTTCAGGAAAGAATTTGATGTTGAGCAGGAGAGAAGCGCGTTGGAATCTGATATATCTTATTCTAATTCAAAAGAAACTAAAATATCCAGCAGCAATTTAAGGTAATACTCCACTTTGAGATAATGCTAGATTTTTTAATTAATTTTAAATGTTGTTTGTGCTTATTCCTTTGAAATGCAGCTATGAAAAAGGCCTAGTTATTTCTTTTACATTAATGCAAAGATTAAGTGGAGGTCCTGTGGGGGAAAGTAGTAGCTCTGTGCTACCCAACAATGGGTTAGTACAATCGCAAGCCAACTGTAATAGAATCGGTGTGGATAGCGTGAAGGTTACTGAGGGCATTGCCACAGATGATGGTTATGCGGATAAGAAAACCAAGAAGAAAAAGAAGCGTAAAAGAGAAAACGAGGACAAAGCTGAAGAACATTCAGAAACCGACTTGAAAAGTAAAAATGTAATAAACTCAACTAAACAAGTCTCTGAAAAACAGGAGGGCACTATAGTTGCTGAAAGTGGTGCAGCTTCTCAGCAAAATAATTTGGGAGCTACGTTCAAGGATAAACGTAGTGTGGATGTTCAGGATATGGAAGATGTTTTTGCAAGATTTGGCCCAATCAAGGTAATTTGAGAATTGCATATGCTATCCAAACTTCTAAGTTCTAATGATGCACATATTTTCATAGTAATATTTCAAAGAAGTTATACTATAAACCCATTCAATTTTGAATCGCCACAAACATATTGCAGTGTCTTCATTTTGATGACGAAGACCATGGCTATGTGTGCTTTAAAGAAGCAAATGCGGCTTTAAAAGCACTTGCTGCTGCAGATCTTCTTGGTGAAACAGGAATACTGGTAAAGAATCGTGTTGCTTTTTTGGAAGCACTTACGGGTTAGTAATTTCCCCCAGTTGCGCCTTTGTTTCTCATTCTATCATATATCTAAATATGTATGTCCAGAGCAGAAATCATAGTTTGAGTATTTTGACTGATAATTGATGGAATTATTAGTCCTCCAAACTTAAGATATAACCTAATCTGTTTCATCTCAGGGGAGGCCGAGAAGGAATATTGGAAGCGCAATGTGGCTGAAGCTTAAGGTAAAGGCAGATATATGCACCGCTCTGCAGTTTACTAGTTTGTTGGTGTTGTGATTTTGTATGTTGAACATCCTCCATTTCATGTTTTGCAAAAAATCTCAGTCTGTGCAAAAAAATCTGTCACCAAAATATCAAGCTGTTCGCTGTCACCAACTGTTTTAGGACCCTACCTCAATATTTAGATATGAAAGTTTTCTCACATCGGAAAAAATGAGAGACTTGAATTATCCCCTTGTATATATGAATGGTTCTTGGTGTTTGCAATATCTTGTTCTATAAATCTGGTGGTTGCTTAATCAAAACAAGTTTTATTTGTTTTCTCCTTTGAATTAAAGATCGAAGCTGTGTTGATGCCCAATAAATTATACCTGAAAATTGTTAAAGAAAATTGATAACCAGACCACTAAGAATATTGTACTATTCATTTGAGGTTAAACTTTGCTATGAAACCTCGACAGGAATGACTTTCACTTTTATTACATGGACAGGACATGAGGTGCCGAAGCATGCCAGCCACATAACTAGATGGTGGTAGAAGCCTGCTGAATATGAAACGTGGCTGCCCCAAGACTGAGAAAATGACACTAGACCTACTGTTAAAGAACTTTTCCCACACCTGGTAGTGTCAGTTCTTCCTTTGTTCTTTCAATCTTCTACTAGATGCTAAATATCACTATCATTTTAGTTTCCAGAAGCAATGTAAGGCTTGTGATGTATCCTTTGTTTTGGCTTCCATGATTAAACCTAATCATTTGCATCTTAGTTTGTGGTCTAATATGCACTCAACAGACGCATGAATATGCGGTCTAATATGCATTCAGGAGTCATTTCTTGAAGGTTTACATCATCAAATGAACAGCGAACTCATTTCACAATGTGTGCTTTTACTACACTCCTTGCTGCATTTCAAAAATGTGAATTCTCTTAGTTGTTATATTTATAATATTCTCTTGTACAGATAGTAACTCTTCAATTTGACTCAGTAAAGCTGTGTCCCAAAGTGGCCAGTTTGGAGTTGGACATCCCAAAGTTTTTCACTTTAACAATAATTCATAAATTCCAATGCTAGCCTTTATTTCCACCACACCATGTCTATCCAGTAATAAAGAAATTTAAAGGGTGAAGTCTGGAAGTCTAGTGAGTTCCTTCACGTTGGGAAAAGTCAAGTCTGTCTCTTTTTCAACCAAAAAAATAAAATTACACTGACCCATTCCTGCTGATATTTATACCTCTGCACCTCTAACAATTTCAGATATCTGCCAAGTCTGAAAGAGTCTCAAATTCACAAAACCCATAACTCTTTCAAATCCTTATCCACCCATCACTACATGGATAAAGAGATATAGAGGGGAGTGGAGAAAGGCTTGAACTTGTTTTTGTGTGAAAATGTTGGAAGGGAAGGCTTTAGTGCAGGACTCAGACATGCCATGGAAGATGCAGGTTCAAGCTACAACTGCTGCTTCTGAAGCTCTTGATTTGTATGATGTGTTTGACTGCAGATCCATTGCTGCCTACATCAAAAAGGTAACACCTTTCTTCATCTGCAATATCAAACTAGTTTTATGATTCTATCTGCATGCAAGAATCAAAGATGGAAACTTTGAATGTAAAATTTGATGTTTCAGGTTTTTGATAAGAGGTATGGAGGTGGATGGCAGTGTGTGGTTGGATCAAACTTTGGGTGCTTCTTCACTCACTCCAAAGGCAGCTTCATTTACTTTACTCTTGAAACACTCAACTTTCTCATCTTCAAAGGTGCTGTTGCTGCAGATGCTTGCTCATCACCACCTTCTTCTCCCTAGTCCATAAGATTCTGATCACAATGCTGTCTTTGGATGTTTTAAA
The DNA here is from genome assembly GCA_006409495.1 of Sedum album. Classification (NCBI taxonomy): domain Eukaryota; kingdom Viridiplantae; phylum Streptophyta; class Magnoliopsida; order Saxifragales; family Crassulaceae; genus Sedum; species Sedum album. The sequence continues at coordinate 23,928 of QZGG01000553.1, forward strand.
AGGAAGATATGTATTTGGATATGGTGTGATATGGTTTCATGAAAAGTTGCATTTTGTGATGTACCCAAGTTGATGATGAAATGGACATGAGCCAAAATGTTCATATATATGTTGAACCTGCCACATCCATTACAGGGCTGGGATTCTTAAAGAAATAATGTTGTAGAAATTTTCGAGAACTTCCTCCGGAATGGAATTGCGAAAGAGGATGATCTTGCATCAGAAGTTCTTATATCACCGCGAAAGGGGATGTTATAGTTTACCACTAATTTTGACAACCTGCGACTTATCTTTGTTGTCTTTTGAAATCAAAGCAGCTTGAGCCATCCATTGCTTGCCCAATGCAACCAGTTCTTTACTGTTTTTCTTCCTGACTTGAACCACAACTGATGCCATTCTTCCTGTCACTCCCACCACTTTCGCCTCTACCTCAACTTCCTCCTACACCCAATTCACCACTAAGATTTAATTCAATAAAAATGGTAACTTTTACCATCTACAAAGAGTTGTGAATAAGAACAAACAAACTACTAAACAGCATACATGAAGCTTAACTTGAGAGTAGAATGAAATGCCAAATTCAACAGAAGCTTTGACATGGCCAGCAACTGAGTAAATAACAGCAGCACCAACATCATCAGCAAGTGTGGCTATTGCCCCAACATGCCAATATCCATCCTTGTCCTGTCCAATCCAAAATGACATTAAAGTTTTCACCTTTAATTTTTCAAACTCAAAATCTACATTTTAGGGTTTGAACAAAATCCTAAAAAGGATGAATTACAGATGCTTCAATTGGGACTGTGTAGCTGCATATGATGAAATCCCTTTCAGCTTTCAAGATCTTGATGCCTTTCAATGCCCTAATCTCAAGCTCATGTCCTGTTGATGCCAGCTCCACCAGCCACCTGGTAGCATTTTCCAAAGATTTATCATCATTTTCCATCTGCAAGTAAAACAATGATGAATCTCTGGAGATGGGGCATCAAGTTAATCACCAGAAAAGCTTAAAAAGGAAATCTTGTGAAGGTACCTTCTTGGCCACAATACGAAAGATGGAGATGTGGATGAAAGTGACACAAGAAAAAGTAGGTTACATTTAAGATACTTGTTTTTTCTTGAATTTCAGGTATTACAAAAACATGTTTCAACATTCATTTTCCATAGTTTATAACTTGACGAATACAAAAAAGTGAGAGATCACCTCACCAAAACATGATCTTTAGGGCTACTTCAGATGGAAGATGGGAATGACAGGAAAGGAGAGCAAAAACCAGCAAATGGTTAAGCAGCACCATTTGTGCTCGGAGAGGATGTCTTTGGTTTCACCCTGGCCATGTTCACTAAGTCTCCAAAAAGCTTGTCTTCAGATCCATTTGATGGTCTTCTCATTGGTGCAGCGGTGGCTGATGGCTGCATCTGGTAAGGAGTGTTAGCGAAAGAGCTTTGTTCCATTGCAGGCATCCCATACATTGGTTGAGCTGGGTACTGAGGTGTGTAAGTGTAATTTTGAAACTGAGTTCCAGGCATTGATTGAGCGTATATACTGGCTGCTGCGGCTGCTTGCATTAGCTTTGGATTTCCAATGAACCCTTCTGGTGTTTTTACTCGCGGCTGTTTGGTTTGAATTGGTTGATAATACACCATTCCCATTTGGCCGTTTGGCATTGGCTGTATGTACATAGCCATGCCGGGGTTTGCTCCGTATGGATGTTGTTGCATACTGTCAGGGTGTTGTGGATATGCCACCATTCCTTGAGTCATTTGCATGTGTGACTGATGCTGCTGAATCTGTGTCCCGTCATTTTCTTGTTCAAGTTCCCAAGGCGGTGGGGGTAGTGCACCGCTGCCTTCCATGCCTGATAGATAGAAATAAAAATAAAAGATGATTTGCTTCAACAGATCAAACAACCTGCGCTGCAAGCTCTTGGAATTAGAATTACATGCTAGTTATTAAAATGCCAACAGGCATAACACATACCTGGTTCCTCCATTTGCTGATATTGAGAGGGTCCTCCTGGATATCCATTAGTGTAAGCAGCCTGTGGGTCATCAGGATTTTGTGGCAGGTTGGAAGCATAGCCGTGTTCGTCTGCTTGCAATGATTGGGGATCAAAACCTGAACCTTCTTGAGGAAGTATTTCAGAGAGAACAATAGCATTTTGGTCCGATTGATCAAGTGACTGTGAATCTCCCACAGGGACAAGAGCAAGAGAGTCCTGCCCTTCTTGGTTATTACCATTATCTCCACTCAAAAGATCCAGTCCTGAAGATGCAGATCCACCTGTTGTCCCAGGTTCAAGAAGTATCAAGTCAGAGAATTCGCTTGATTTGTGCCTGATGTAGACCTGCAGTATGAGAGTGAAAGTGAGAAACCAACAAAATTTCGTAACAATTTTACACTGCCAGTGAATCAGAGGATGTTCACCATTATTGGTAAAGACGCAACCTAAGAAACTAACTCACTGAGTGTATATGGAATAAAAGAAACATGAGAAATTGAAATACTTACGCCCCGTCTGGCTGTTTGTTGGCATCACTTGTACCTAAATCTTCAATGTCTATAAGAGCCTGAGATTTTGAATTCCCCCCTTCAAGAGATGTTCCTGACGCAATAGCTTCATGTTTAGCCAACAATCGTTGCAAGTCATCATTCAAGCCAAGTCCTTGTTGAAGAAGAGATTCATCCCTGAACAAATTACAGTAAGATGTTTCACATGAATAGTCTTGGTGTTCAAGAGACTACTTAAATGTAACATTGGAAACATTTTACGTCGTTGAGTTTATGAGGTGCACAACTCGCTGCTTGTAGGTTCGGCATTGGTGTACGAGATCCACAATAGCATCTTGTTGCAACCCCTGATAACCATCGCAATAGTGTTAGGCATTTGGTGACCAAATGAGATGCTATGATCATAAAACTAGACTCTCGTTTTTCAGATGCAAAGAATACCTCTTCATTTCCAGGTTCTAAACCATTCAGCATCTCTGCCAGAACGTCCACTATACCCCTTGCATTCTGAATTTCTGAGAGGCTGAAATCAAAACATGTTAGTTAGATTTAGAAAAACATACAACTAATGACTCTTTTTAGCTTTTCATTTCTCCTGGATGCAGGTTAATACAGTTAGTAATGGCATTTCAATCATTTTTTTAAGTAAAGGCATGCCTCAGCATTGGAAATTCGGTATCTTCAGACCCCTCAGTTCCTTCCTTGGAGTTTTTCAGATAAAGTGGATTGGGTCCATATGCCAGATTCTGAGCTGGGTTGACAGAGAACACAGGTGCTCGCCTATCATGATGACGAGGAAATGCTGCTCCTGCATGCTGAAGACTGGCACTTTTAGCCGATATGAACTTGTTACTGCATCACATACATGAAAACTAATAAAACATACCAACAGATCATAGTATGCTTCATAATACTCTGGATATCTACAACCAGGTCCCCCAAAAGCTTCTTGCCATGTCTCTATAAGCACCAAAATCTTCTCCCTCACATGATAATTCCGCTACAAAAAAATCACAATAAGACCTACACCCAAACCAAACCCAACAACAACAAAAGAGACACATAAAAAGCTTCATACCTTCTTTTTAGCAATCTTCACCATCTTCCTCAAAACTCCTTTTTCCGCAACTAGCATATGCGTCAAATTCCCACAGCTATTCATGATCGACTCCAGAAGCTACCATACACATTACATACCATACATAAACCCAAATAATTCCTCGAAAATCAAGCGCGAAAAATTTCAAAAAAGCCTTACCGTGAGCGCAAGAAGCTGCACTTTGGCATTCTTACTCCCCAGCTTCTTCCTAATGCCTTTCACAACATCTTTCGTTAGCCTTCAAAAACACAACACATTACCTCACCTTATCAGCTATAAAGACACATCAAAACAATGCAAATGATTTTATACACAAAAAAGCAAACCCTAATTAATCTGAAATCGAGCTTACGCAGGATTGCTAAGAAGAAGGTCACAAATCTCAGCATTTCTAGCCCAATCAGGTCCGATGAGCAGATCGGTAGTAGCTCGCTCCACCAGAGGATGAACCACCATTTTAACCTAACAACAACACTCTCCTTTCCGATTTTCCCAAATTAATCATCCGCTGCAGATCAATCTCTCTCACATTCGCTCCAATGTTACCATCAAATGATAACCAGTAAGCTTCGCTCGTTCGTCCGCGTCTCTCGCTCTTCAATCTCCGTCAACCGTTCCTCCATCGCCATCCGTTCGTTCCCGCTCTTCTCCACTTTTTCCGCTCCTTTCAAATTCTACCAACCTATCCCCTCTCGCCACGTGTCACAATGCCAAACCTTGCGAGCTTACTCATTGATTTTCTGTCAAATGGATGTGTTGGTGTGGTCTTAGGGTTTTGAGGTACATTTCTGGTAGCTTCAAGTCGATTTTGGAGTTCAGATTGAAACTTTAACTTACTCATTGTAGTTTTGGTTGCAGATTTGAGCATGTTAATTTCTCCGCAGGATCATTACTTGCGGATATCTGCTTTAGCTGTTTGTTTGAGAAAGGTATGCATATCGTTCTTTGTAGTTCGTATGATGGTGATGTATGTGTAAAGCTGATTTGGTTTCAAGTGTAGAAACTAATTTTTGGCATGTTGTTTGAGGTGCATATTGTATACATTTCTCGATGAATGCGGTGGGAAGTGTTCGTGACATAATTAGCATTCATTGGGTGACATTTTATTCTTTAACAAGTGTTGATGTTGATTAAGGCTCATGCTTCGAAGCATCTCAGCGATTTTGATGGTTGTTTACTTCATCTGACATTCAAAGTTAGATCTTCATCTGCTAGTCAAATTCTGATATATTCGTTGGCAGAGAACAAGACGTTGGGATAGAGTATATTGTTGTTGTGATTATCATTGATGTTTGCTGCTTCTGTTGATAATGTTTTGTTTAATGCCATAGGTTATTTATACAAAGCATGAAAGCATGAGACCTAGTCAGTTTACTCTTTCTCATTTGGTTATTCAGGTTTTTATACTACAAATCATGTATGTAATAATGTAATGTGTCTGTTACATTATGTGCCGTTCTCGATTTAAGAAATGACGTACTTGCCTTTTTTCAAATTGTAATATGCATCACGAGTTTCAGTAACAGGATTATGACTTGTGCCTATACCTGTTCTTTCCTGATACATTCTATTTGTCGCAACATGAGTATTTGAAATGATGGCTGCATATTTTATCAACATTAACATTTTAATTCTCATGAACATTTCTTAAGTCTTAACCCTTTGCTTCATTTTAGGCTTTAGCAGACTCTGAAATATTGCCTTTATGATGTCGATTTGAAAATATATCTTTTCTTCAAAGTTGTACGGCTTCTACTTTCCTTTCGTAAAGCACCTAACCATTCATGTTTCTTGAATAGGGAGGAAGGGAAATTCTCATTGGAAGAAATTTGCAAGTGCTTATGGTATTATCACAAAGCAAGCAACTACTTCACTGTGTTTGTGTTTGCTGTTCTAGTAATGCTTTGCTACAAGATCTTTCTTTGGAAGTGCATTTCAAATTTTGACTGGTTACTCATTTTTTCGTTTGATCAGATGAATATAATTCTAAAGTGATCTCAGTAGTCTTATTGACAAATGTGTACAGCTACCACCTGTGGATGTCCTTACATTTGTCACCTCAGTTTTCTTGCAGGAATAAAATATTGAAACCGAAATCAGGAAGGTAATACTTTATTAGTCATTTAAAGTCATGTTATTTCTCAATGCCAACTAACATTCAAAACTACCATGGTGCAGGAACCAATGTAGATGTCGAACCTGATAGGCGCTCTCAGGAATCCATGCTAATAAAAACAAGGTTAGCTGCTTACAATTATGGTACTCATTAAATGTTTTCCTTAATACGCAAACACAAGCATTTAAATATGGTCTTCTTACTGAGGCTAACTTCATACGTTTGTTCTCATATTGAGAAAATAATGATAGACACTTCAGTATGCATAGCCTCCATTGATCAAGATAAAAGACCTTAATGGGTGGAATTTGTCATATTTGCATACTGAGTGCTTATATCTTAATCCAACTACTAGCCAATGCATTCATGAGACAGACGGTTGAAGGATCATTAAATATAATAAAGTTAAGAATAGCTTGTAGGAAAAGCCATTAAGTGCATTCACTTCTTTCATCTCTTTAATGCTATACAGACAAAGAATGACATTCATATCAATAACAACAATACAAAAGTTGATTGAGGGTTGTGTCCCCATTAGTTAGATGGATGAAGTGCTAAGTTAGTTCTAGCTACATTGACTACACCATTAAGCACCTTGACTTCAGCTCTTGACAATAGTGTTGTTTTTAACCTTTGTAACTGATATCTAAAGTCAAGTTATCCAAGTAACTTTAGTTTTGAACTTTTTCTGTATACTTATCATCTGTTTATATGTTGCTTAACTTTTTAGAATGTCTGTATTATTAACTGTTTTGCTAGAGAAATATACAGAATCGAGATCCTCAATTGATCTCTGAAATGATCTCTTATGATTCTTCTGATATCCTTTCCACACACTAGTGTCTACTTCTTTTTTTATAAATACTTTTGATTTTTGAACCATGTTTTTCAGGCAAAGGCTGTAGTAAGTGGTAAACATCTTCAGCAGTGAATAAAAGAAAAGGTAGTTAGATTATAAAATCTTTAAAAGTTAGTTAGGGTCTTCACCCTCTTTTATTGGCATCATCCTCATTATATCTAACAGTCAACTCCTACTAGGCTTTTCTCTCTTTATCTCAACCTGAAACAACTGACTGTTTGGTTGGTGTTTTTCTGGGTACAATCATTTTTGTTTTTATATACTTAATCAATATGCATAATGCATCTGCATCTCTCCTACATTCTGGCTGGCATTCTTTTCTTTGATGTGTATAAATCCAAACATAAACTCACTTCTTCCGTTCAAGTTCTGAAATGAGTTTCAACATGTCTCATCCTCCTCCATACCCCACCAAAAACTTCCTTGAGTCTCCTTCCCTTACCCTTAGCTTGGTAATTTGCTTGTAGCACTTTTAATGATCTTGGTGTTTGAATACATATGTTCATCATCTTAATTAATTATGTCTCTTATTACTGGGTATGTAGGCTGGTATTTTTCATCGAGTGGATCCCCCTTTAGTTGTGACATCTGTGCAGAAAGTGGTGGAAGGGAATAATGGAAGGGTGCGGAGAGACGAGGCAGTAGAGCTCAGCAGCGACAACTCCGGGCCTTCATGCAGGTCAAAGTCAGAAGATGATACTGGGTTTGGAGGAGAAGGTTTTTACAAGGAAGATGTTGATGGTAATGTCGATGAGCAGGGGAAAAAGAAAAGGAAGAGATATCATAGGCACACTGTTGAACAGATCAGAGAAATGGAAGCGTTAGTTATCTACTCTTTTTCGATTAATATTTTGAGATGAAATTTATTTGTGTGTGATTTGCTCAAATCTTTAGTATGTCTTGGCATATTGACTCATATGTATTGTGCAGTCTTTTCAAAGAATCACCACACCCTGATGAGAAGCAGCGCCAAGACTTGAGCAAGCAACTAGGCCTTTCTACACGGCAAGTAAAGTTCTGGTTTCAAAATCGAAGGACTCAAATCAAGGTGATTATAGTTTTTCAAATTATAATCAATTTTTTTTAATTTTGAAGAAGCATCTTGTTGCCTGCCTATTTTGGTTTTTGTTATAGCTGCTATGTTCACAAAAAGTATTTTCAACTTGATTATCTTGGATGTATCAGGCTTTTCAAGAGCGCCACGAGAACTCAGTTCTTAAATCAGAACTTGAGAAACTGAGAGAAGAAAACAAAGTAATGAGAGCAACCATTCAGGGAAAATGTTGTCCTAGCTGTGGCATTTCCACCTCTGGAAAAGAATCAAACCCCGACGAGGAGCAATATCTAAGGATTGACAATACCAGACTTAAGTGTGAGGTATGATTTAACAACTAAACATGTTATGTCATTTTTGAAGACAAATTTCTATTTGTACAAGCTGCATCTCATGTCTATGTATTTTTGAAAATATTTGCACAGGTTGAGAAGCTTCAAGCAGCTCTCAGCGGTTACTCTGGTTGTACAGATTCACCTGGTTCAGGTCATACGGAGTCAGCGCCTAAAAGCTATTTTGGGACTAAGGCAGCTGACACTTTGGGAATGCAAAAATCAACAGTTATAGATGTAGCCAATCGTGCTGTTGAAGAACTTAAACAAATGGCTACGGCTAGCTCACCACTCTGGGTCCAAAGTGTGGAAGCAGGTCGAGAAATACTGAACTATGATGAGTATGTGAAAATGTTTCATGATGAAACATCCTCGAGTGTAAAGCCCAAGAAATCTGTTGAGGCCTCAAGAGACTATGGATCTGTTTTGGCTGATCTTCCTCAGCTTCTTGAGAGTTTCATGGATGCGGTACTTCACAGAACTTTTTATTCCCTTTTCATTACTCTTCTTTGATGTATACTCAAGTAATAATAATCTGATCAAATATGTTTTTTGGGTTCTGTAGAATCAATGGAAAGAACTATTTCCTTCTATGATTTCAAGAGCAACCACAGTAGAAGTTATTCGCAATGGTGAAGGGCCCAACCAAAATGGTGTAGTTCAGTTGGTAAGGAATTGCTTCAACTGCATATAAATAATATTTTTCAGTTCAGCAGTAGTCTGGCTATAGTACTTATTTTTCACTTTTGCTGAATCACAGATGTTTGCTGAACTGCATATGCTTACTCCTATGGTTCCCTCAAGAGAAGTTTATTTTATTCGATCTTGCAAGAGATTGAGTGCTTCTCAGTGGGCAATAGTCGATATTTCAGTTGACGAAGTTGAAGATGATAAAAATATAACCTTCAAAAAATGCAGCAAGAAGCCATCAGGTTGTATTATTGAGGATACATCAAATGGTCGTTGCAAGGTGTGTAGATGCTTGTTCGTTATATTTTCTATCCTCACAGTTTTGTCTTAACTTGACGAGTACTTGTTGTTTCTAATTGAAGGTGATTTGGGTGGAGCATTTAGAATGTCAGAAGATTCCAGTGCACAGCATGTACAGGACAATTGTAAACACTGGTTGGGCCTTTGGCGCAAGCCGTTGGGTGGCAGCACTTCAAATGCAATGCGAGCATCTTGTATTCCTCAAAGCTACCAATGTCCCGACAACAGATGCAGATGGTATGTCACTTAATCATATGCATTATAATTCAAGTACATTTGTGTTATTGGATTTTGCAAACAAAATTTGAATGAATGCATGCTTAAATTCAGGCATCGCAACCCTGGTGGGTAGGAAGAGTACTCTAACACTTGCAAAAAGGATGTCATCAAGCTTTTGCCATGCTTTGGGGGCTTCAAGTAACCATACATGGACCAAAGTTGCTAGTAAAACAGGAGAGGACATAAGGGTTTCTTCTAGGAAGAACTTGCATGATCCCAGTGAACCTCATGGGCTAATTCTATGTGCAGTGTCGTCTGTTTGGATACCTGTGTCTCCTCAAGACTTATTCAATTTTCTGCGTGATGAAAGACATCGACATGAGGTTTGTTTCATACTGCACACAAGCTTACGATTATCACTGAAGTAATCTGCGTAACCTTTGGTTTGTTTTTCTGTACTAGTGGGATATGCTATCCAATGGAGCTCCTGTGCATACCATTGCAACATTAGCCAAAGGAAGAAACAGAGGCAACTCGGTGTCTATTCATGTAAGTACTAACCAAGCCTTTCTTCACCATAAATATCCAAATCCAGCATGTCAAAATGGTCAATCATGACTTACTTTACCCTGTGATCCAACTCAGGCAACAAAATCAAAAGACAATCCCATCTGGCTGTTCCAAGACACCTGCACCAATGCCATGGAGTCCACCATAGTCTATAGCTTAGTCGATCCATCCCAAATGCAATCAGTAGCAATGACTGGCTGTGACACAAGCAATACTCCTCTACTACCCTCCGGCTTCTCAATCCTCCCCGACAGACTATCTTCAACACCGCTCGTTATCACTTCACGTCCTGAAGACAGAACCTCCGAAGGCTCATTGCTGACCATGGCCGTTCAAGTCCTCGCCAATACCTCGTCTACAGCCGAGATGACACCCTCAGCTGTCGACTCCGTTGCCACTCTTGTCTCATGTGCATTGAGCAACATCAGGAAATGCTTACACTGTGACTATGACATGCAGTAGACATACGTTTTGTAGTGGAGTGCATGCATTCAGGCGCAGCCAATTTATGTGTTTGTACATTTAAATCGTCATACGTATGTTAATACACAGTAATTATAATGATTAGTGTTTTTTTGTAGCATGAAATATGAAAAATCAAGATCAAACTACGAGACATCTCGTACGTTGATATTCATCATATCAACGGTCGAGATTTTTTTCTTCTCAACAAAAAATTGTGAAAAGTCGCTATGCGTATCTTGCGTCTTATATATGATTAAACTGATTAATAGCGTCGCAAAAAAGCGAGTTTGTAACGGTAACAAGTGGTTAAGTTTCGTAATTTAATCAGCGTGGCAAAAAAGCGAAAAGGATTTTCTCTCGCCTATAAATACACAAATTTACTAATCAGTTTTACTCCATGAGATTTCAGTTAGGGTTTCGTTAGGGTTACGCTCCGTACTCGCGATTCCACCGATCGCTAGGGTTTGAGCGATCTGACGATTCCATGCCTCATGTCTCTGCTACGCGGTTTGCTATGTTCTTCTACTCGAATTGGCTCTTTTTTTAAAACTGCATTCTCGGAATTGATGTTTTGTTTTAGTTTGATCTTTTATGCTTTCTTTGTGTAATTTTTGAGTGCCTGATGGTTGTGAATTTTTCAGAAACTGCAGGTTTGTTAAAGATAGGTTCGTGTGGGTTTGTTTGATGAGTTTGCTTTGATTTGAATTTGTAAAGATTGTACGACACTTCTTTTCATCAAATTTGAATATTTTTCTAGCTTTCTCTTTTATGTAATTTTCTTAATTTACATTGGGAATGTGATTGGTTTCTTTCAAATTGAGTTGGTAGGGTATGTCTTCTCATTTTTCTGTCTTTCAATTTTCAATTTGATTTGGTTGTGAAATGTGTCACCAGTTTTACTCCTAAACTGAAAATACATCTTTTTGATCTGTTCCACACTCTTTTTTCACGCGTCTTGTTCCTGTCAAACTGAAAATGTACTTTGAATTGGTTCACAGATCTTTCTCATCCTTCTGTTGATACTGTATTCTGTCATCATTGTGTCTGTCCAATCAAGTTGTCTTTCTTCTGATCATTTAGTTTGGTGGTACGGTAGGTATGCGATGCTCCTCCCAGATTGGAAATACTACAGTTGGCCTGTTTTACACACTCATGCTTAATGTTACATTTTGATTGTGCGCGATGTACATGTGTTCCCCTCACCCTGAAATTTCCTGAAAATCAGATTGTAAGACAATCTCACTGTCTATTTTCATTTGAAAGTGCATATGGGTACTGTTGTTGCTCTCAAATTGATATGACTTTTTGGCTTAAATTATTTTCTTAGGATCTTCAGCAATGCTTATTGCTTAATGTGGGGGCTTTGTGTGGATATTCATACTGTCGTGTCTACAAGAATGTAGTAACACCATCAGACATATGTCTTGCTATGGATCACATGATAAATGGTTAGTTTTGAAATTTGTAATGAATGGGGGCGAGCTGGAAGAAGCCGAAACTCATTGTTTCTTTCAGGAGGTACAAATCAAATGCAGCGCCCTTGGTTTTACTTTAACAGACCCTTCACCTTTTTACAATTACATAACAAACGAGGTCTTTTTCTTTTCCCATCAGCCCTCTTTATATTCTTGTCGGGCAGTAAGAACTTAATTTCTTGGAGTTGCCAAACTTTGTTATATTATATATACGTTTATGGTTTCGTTTTCAAAATTTCTTTGGGCATTGTTGTTTGCTAATATTAATTTATTATAGAGTTTATTTTTGGCAGGTATTAACGAGGGGATACGGTCACTGCAACTTGGTCACCTCAGCAATATCAGTAATTGTTTACTCTTGGTCCTACTAATTTCAGGGAAAAACTGTTGAAGTTGGGAGAGCATATACCGAAACCATGACCACCAGATTTATTATTTTGGATGCTCCTGTAAGTATTCCCTGTAAGTGATCCATACCCACTTTATTGTATCGATAATTCTGGGATAAATTACCTTCTTTGTCTATGGTTTGTATTTCTGTAACTGTTATTGTAGGGATGCAGGAAGCTTTCAATGCTGGGGGCTAAGTAGTAATGGCGTCGCCACTGTATATAGCACAAATTTGTTTTTACATCTTAAGCTGTTTTTTGGGAACTTTTTTTGCCCAGGTGAAGTTCTATAAGGTTTCTCTTGATTGGTCTACTTTGATTCAGTTATTCTGAATTTAAATCTGTTTTCTGATTTATTGCTCATTCCCAAAAGTGCAAACAATGATATTCATGCATACAAACATTTTCATTAAACTTAAGTTTGTTTCTTGTATTTGATGATGATTGAGAATATAACAAATCAACCTTAATGCAGTTAGTTTCGTTGTTGCAATTGTCGACGGATTTTATGTTTACATTAGTTGCGATTGTCAGCTGATTTTCCGTTTATATTAGTTGTGTATTCCTGAACTCAGTCAATTTTTCTGTGTACTCTATTTAAGATTAAGACTTGATTGTAAGTAATGTGAGTAGACTAGCATCAATCACATTATTTTGATTTGTTTGAATTTGTTTTTGCCCTCTTCTGACCCTCAGGAAGACCTATATCCGCAATTTCAAAGTTCACTACACTGCACAGTTGAAGATTTTGAAAATTCAGGGCAATGCAAAGAACACATGTTTAACACCCTTAAGTATTTCAGAATCGTAATATATGCATGTAACTCAGCTAATCTATCTTTTATGTTTTGGTGCAGGCCATTTTTACTGCTGCGTGTAAGGCCGTATTGCATGTCAATTCTGTGGTTGAAAAATGTGAGGTTTTGAGCTGCACCGAATAAATTTACATTGTTTGGCTACGTTTACATTACTATTTCACACTATATTAGATTTGAAGAAATTTGCTGACTTTTCGCAGCTGGGAAGGTTCTCTCTTCGGACAGAAGGTATTGTGAAATATACTTACAAGCAATGTGTGCATTATCTGTTTTTATTAAATTTCCTTCGCTACCAAAAGTTCTGTTAACAGGTGAATCTGTGGCTAAAGGATGGATTATACTTTTCTGCTTTAAGTGATGGAGGTAGGCATATCTAAATTGCTAATGGTCTATCATAATATTTTCGAACAATATTTAGAAAAATGAATTCTAGCATTTTGTGTGTAATCAAAGTGAGCTTTCACATCTGTACTCCAGTCATTGTACTTTGGTTGAGGTTTGAATTGGGTTTCATTTATTGCTGTTTAACTATGGCGGATCTAAGCATCAACTGATGACTAGCACCGTGTTACACTGTTACCACTTTGACATTTAGTCAACCATGGAGTCATGTTTCACTACTTAGTAAACATTAACATTATATGTTCATTCAAAACAACCTTGTCCACACATACATTTCAAATATCTCCTACTGAAACATGTTAGGCCACAGACGACAACATCAAACAAAACATGGTCGGTCATGGATCCATCATGTCACATGGAATACAGTATTGATGAGCTTCAAGACAATTCCATTAATGCAGGTATGTCTTTACTTTACAGCTATGAATTGATAACATTTTCTTGTTCTAGAGGTCTAGAATTGATCTGATTGGTTGGATTGGATTAGAATTGGACATTTCTAGCACATATTCTATATGACATTTTTATGTCTATGTTTTGCCTGTTAGCTATCTTTGTATGTAGATATTACTGTTAGTTTGCTTCAATTATTTTCATATGATAGTATTGCTAGAATCACTTTTAACGATTTACTGAAAGTAATAAAATAAATATTGCTCACCAAGGAAGTTTCTCGAAGAGATAATGGGTGTGGATGCTTGAAGTATCTCAACATTTTTCGGACTTTCTTTCAAATATAATAAAGATTACCAAAAATTGTAGATTTTGAACAAAAAAAAAGCTATTGCAAGCATTGAAAAATCAAGTCATTTTTTATAACATGAAATTATTGAGTGTTCTGGTAAGTTAAGATATTGTCCTATAAATAACTTGTGTCCCAAGCTCTTTCTTGTGCTGCAATTTGTCTTTTCAGTCTCTAGCAAACTGTTACCATAGAAAAGAGATAAGATGGCAATTGCCTTTGGAAGCTTTGGTGACTCATTTTGCTTTGGCTCCATCAAAGCGTACATTGCTGAGTTCATCTCCACTCTTATCTTCGTCTTTGCCGGAGTTGGCTCTGCCATTGCCTTCAGTAAGTCTTCCCGCTCTGACTCTATATCGTGCATTTTTAAGCGATGAACTGAAGATTACTTCACTAATTGTTTTGTAAAAAAGTTATTTGTTAAGTGTTTGATTTTTAACAATAATAATGTGCCAGACAAGTTGACATCTGATGGTGCACTGGAGCCTGCTGGATTAGTAGCCATTGCGGTGGCTCATGCATTTGCTCTGTTTGTTGCTGTGGCTGTTGGAGCCAATATCTCTGGTGGACATGTAAATCCAGCTGTCACGTTTGGGTTGGCTGTTGGTGGTCAGATCACAATCCTAACTGGTGTTTTCTACTGGATTGCTCAAGTTGCTGGTTCCATTGTTGCTTGCTATCTCCTCAAGTTCACCACAGGCGGTTTGGTATGCACCCGTTAAATCATTTGATGTTGCACGCATGTTCTATGTTGTTACTTATTATTTGTGAATATTTATAGGCTATCCCAATCCACAGCCTCTCGTCCGGAGTTGGAGTGATTGAGGGAATTGTGATGGAGATTGTCATCACATTTGCTTTAGTTTACACGGTTTATGCCACAGCAGCTGACCCAAAGAAGGGAAATATTGGCATCATTGCACCAATTGCAATTGGTTTCATTGTTGGTGCCAACATTCTAGCAGCCGGTCCATTCTCTGGCGGGTCGATGAACCCTGCCAGATCATTTGGTCCAGCAGTTGTGAGCGGTGACTTCCAGAACTTCTGGGTGTACTGGGTTGGGCCGC
This sequence comes from Sedum album, assembly GCA_006409495.1. Lineage (NCBI taxonomy): Eukaryota > Viridiplantae > Streptophyta > Magnoliopsida > Saxifragales > Crassulaceae > Sedum > Sedum album. The sequence continues at coordinate 39,040 of QZGG01000553.1, forward strand.
TCATTGGAGGTGGCCTTGCTGGAATCATCTATGGTGGAATTCTATTGCCCTCTACTCATGAACCTCTTCACAATGAGTTTTAGACCATTGAATCATTTTATGAGCTCTTGAGCTGGTGTTGCTTTGATGTATTTTGCTTTTGTTGTTGATTTTATTTTATTTGATAGCAATTAAATCAAGAGCCCGTTCTTTACTGATTCATGGCGTTGGCGTCGTTTTGTTACAGCGATACCTTGCAATATGTAGTGAAACAGCAAATACATCTTAATTTACTTAAGGACAGTGGAAGCTGATCAGTTCTTGGTGAGCCAGATAACATCAAGCACAGCAGACACAGCAAGTAAAAAACAACCAAAGAAAGTGAACACAATAGACACAGCAACATGGTCACAAAAGCTATGAAGATCATTACAGAACTTAGGCAAAGGTGAGTGCTTAACTCCAGTCCTGTTCAAGTTTGTGACCCCAGAAGCAGCTGATCCAGCGCTCATCATTGCATATGCGAACACCTGATCTCCAGCAAACATTAACCAAGCATGTCGTGTTGATGGAATGAGTGGAGAATTGCGGCATAGCCTCAGCAAACTGATCAGAAACTGAAGCAAAGAGTGTCCAGCTACTGCGGCCGTTACACCAACTAAATACCTTGTTAACATCATTCATTTTCAGTATTTATACTTGAAAAACACATGCAATTAGTTAGTTAAATCAGTTTAAACTAAGTTTAAGGTCATTAACAATGCATGATCCAATTAGTTCAAGCTGATAATCTGACTTCATCATGCATGCATGAATGATCTAACAACAAATCATTCTGTTTAATTTGGTTGTTCAAGAATCTGTGACTATTGACTAGTGATATCTTGTAGCTAGAAAAAGGCAGAGCAGAAAGATCCAAAAAAGCTAGCAGCTAATTTATTGAGACTGAGCAGCAGATATGAGAAATGTACACTCACGGGCTCCCTAACCCTAACACGACTCTATGCCTATTCATGTTTGTTTACTATAAAGTTTGTGAACAATCCAACAAAAGATTCCTCATCTCTAAAATTCAGAAACCCAAGTAAAGTAAGCTTTCACATGTTAACATCTCTACGAAATTTAAACACATTAAACAAGAAGATCAAACAGAACAGACATTAGACTAAAAAAAGATTCATATGAATTGCAGAAACGTGTACTGAAGGGTGAGAGTAGAGCAGCTTACTGGAAGGAGTTGGAGAAGGACCATTTGGAGTGAACAGGGAGCTCAAACCCATAGACATTAATGGTGGCATCTTGCTTAGCTAGAAGCATCATAGTTAATGCAACAACAGCTGCCATCATACTCAGCGCACGCAGGACGACCTGAGCGCATTCCACTCGACGGAGCAGATGAATCACCCCTGTTTTTCGTACAGATGACGGCCTGCTTTCATCGATAGTTTCAGCATCGGAGGCCACCACCTTAGTATCGGCCATAGCCATTTCAACCTTCACTGACATTTTGGGTGCTCTGTTTTTTTGAGTGAGAAACCAAGATTGACTAGAACTCAAACTACGTAGTGTTTTAGTTTTGCAGTGCACTTCTTATATACTACTCTTACCGAGGATTTCGCTTGTTTTGTTTTTTGCGTTGTTTCTTATACAATTGCGTTTTTTGCGTCATAAGAATTGGACAGTAATATATGCTTAAACATGCCTGATTTAATTTATAATAAATTCAATTTTTAGGGATCATATTTATAATGATAATAGCACATGAAAATGTAAGATATAAGTTTAACTGTCTTCAAAATATTCGATTCAGGAAAGGTTAATACTTTAAGTTGACATTTACCCTCATCCTGAGGACACATCCTAAACCTGATAATTTTGAGGCGGGCACCGCCACCTCCACCTCAGCCATAAATTGATTTCTCAAAAAAAATTAATAACAGTAAGGCTTTCTTCCAATTCAAGAATTTTTTCCACAAGCAAATGTCCCTTACCCTGGACATCCTGATAATTAAAGTACAAAATCGAAAGTTACCCTTACCCTCAGGACTCATCCTGATAACTAGTGCGAGATCTAATAATACCCTCACCCAAGGGAAGGGGACTCATCCTGACAAAGGATAGTATTTGATCACTGTGCTGAGTATGAAACAAGAAGGTATAATATATTATGGTTTGATGCTAAGTAAATGAGGCTTACAGCTTACATTGAGTCACAGAGCAGCAGCGCAGATAATCCAGTACAAATGATAGGTCACTTCAAACAAAAAATGTCGTGACACGTTCACACGCCAAACATTAAATCCATGATCTTTGATGTGACAGATTTTGCAGGCAGCGCAATGGCATTTGCAGACTGCTTGGTGCCACTATTCCCATTTTGCAGGGAGTACGGTGAAGATGAGACTCGCAATTTGCTAAGGTCGGAATTTTTGCTGGAAGAGGGAGGTGGTAGCGTCATAAATCCTTGCTTGTTGAGTCTTTCATTCAAGAAATGTCGCTGTGTTGGGTCTACTGGCTTTACACCTATGATAAGAGCTCCATTTATTTGTGTCCCATTTAAGTTGAGAGCTCTCTGTGCATCTGCTCGATTCTGCCATTAAAACAAGTACGATTTTAAAATTAAATTCCCAAGTGTGAGTATATTAACGAACAAGTGTAATTGAACATGAAGGAACACCAGCTTTATAAATCCTCCAATAAACCAATAAAAGAGTGAAGGAATAATGTAAAAGTGCTTCTGATAATATCCATCATTGTCGTTGGAAAGTTAAAATAATATTTGTAAAAAAAAAAATTCACATCAGCAAGACACATCACATCAGCAAAGTCAGAAAGAAAGATACCTGATACAGAATGTGCATCCAGTTAGCATCCCTTGGACCAGGAACATGTTTTAAGATTAGACCACACTTCTCAAACTCCCGCAAAACTAGGTTGGTGTCACATGGAGGGAATCTACGAGAAATGACTATGATATTATCTCCCAGACTCAGTACAGAAGGACAACACAAAAATAGAAAATCAAATGGGTACATTAGCTAGAAAATAAACAGAGGTGATATTTGGAGTTCCTATAGTGGCAGGCTCTAATAGTAATCATGGTAATGTACTTATGACAAGTAATGACAGTATTTAAAGTAATCACAGTCATAAAAAATAAATGTCGCATAGTTGAGTTAAGCCCTACGACTTTACATTAATAGCTCACACCAAGCTGCAACCATTGTACAACATTAGGATCTATATATAGACTCGAGATGATACCGTCAAAAACAAAAAAGAGATAAATTCATTATTTGGGTATGTACATGTAATATTGTGGGAAAAAAGGATACTGGACACATTATGCAGGAAAAATTTATGACTGATAATTCAAATTTAAAACAATACCCGAATACAGTTAGCCATTCTTCCTCATCAAGACTCCCTGCTGGCAATGCGTTCCTCGACAATTCTGGCCTAGCAACTGCCTTAGGGGGAGGGAGTGTAATCAAAGCACTATGGTGATCGATAACCCCCTCACTGGCAGACCCCTTCCCCTTCTCTTGTTCACTATCACTCCTAACTGGCGACCACCAATCCATACTTCCACCTCCATATGCCCGGGGAGTTTGTTGCGAACCCATCAAAGCATATGAAGTGCTGGACGGAGATTTTTCTTTTAAAGGAGACACAAAATCCTTACCAGACCCAAGAAAAGGAGTCCTAGGATCAGACTTCATATCAGGGGAGGTCGGATAGTCACGATATCCTGCTTCAGGCGAGAGTTCCACCCGATCTTCCAATGTAAAAACTGGCGGAGGAGGAAGATCTGAACTCATGTTATTATCACGCCACAACGCAGAAACTGCTGCCGCCTGTCCCTGGCTCGCAAACTTCCCTCCTCTTCTTGAGGAAACTGGTGACGCCATATCATGAAAAAACAAGGACTGCCTCCCAGATCCAGGGGTTTTCTGTGCCGTAGAACTCATTCTTGACAGTCACAACTAATAAGAAAAACAGATTTAACTATTAAATTTTTAAACCAAACTATGCAACAGTGATATGAAAACAACTATCTAAATTCCATAAATCTCCAAATTCAGGAACTTCGGCAACACAGCTAATCTTACGACACAACAGCCACACAGTCAAGTACGGTTTTGAACATCAATCATGACCAAATAGAATATAAAAGAGTAATATACGAAGGAGCATCAAATGATTGAATCGTGGTAAACACCTAAACGGAGCTAAATCTCGATTTTTCACCGTAAATTAATAATTACAAAATTGAAGCTACGCAGTAGAATCTGGAAAGGAAAATAGTTGACCGGAGCAATACCTGCGGCGGTGGATCGGACCAGGCTGCGAAGTTTCCCTCTCAAAATCTCAGCAAGTGGAAATTGTTCGGAAATTGAGAGCCCTAGATATTTTATTCGGGTCGACCCGGTTGGACTTGGTTGACCCGGGTTTTGACATTCAATTCAAATTTCGAAAAAGTTTCACTCTTTTAAGCATCCAAGTGGGCTGGGTTGTACCTTGATTAACACATTTTTCTTCGAGCTGCGGTATTTCAGAGTAGTCTTTATGTTTTTCTATAAATTTAATATCGAATTAACTAAATTTTATTTTTAATTTCAATCGTCAGATTAGTTGAAAATTAATATCAAAATTTTATAACAATATTCGAAACTAACTTTATTTGAAATTAGATATTATTATTAATTAGTCTTTAGTACAACGGGTTCAGATAAATTAATTAAGACTGCTGCTGTGCATAAATGTGGAACTTCAAAATGGGGCTGTATGTGGCTCATTCATAGCTTGATCATGTCTTGATGATGGCTCTTGTAAAGTATCAGCCAATGCGCATTGGCAAGGTTTTTCCATAATCCAAGCTTTTGGGTTGATAACACTCATCAAATCTTCTTCACTTTGATTATTCTCATTTATCACTTCATCGATTCTTGTTTCTTTTACAGAATGTATTGATCTTAAACCCTGTAAAGAAATCCAAATACGCGACAACGTAATGTAATACTGCCATAGTCCGCGATAAAAACGTTAATTTTTTACCTCTGTGAATATGAATTCAGCCTCCCTAGGTTGGAGTTTCTTGGCAATACCTCCAGCAGTTTCCTACATAACACAAAAATCTGACATTCATTTATACATTTTGTGGCAAAGTATTGTATAAATTACCCGAATGAGACCCGGGCTTACCCTGGCTTGGTTCAGCTGGCTTTCACTCAATGTCCTTGGCTCCATCTCAATGGAACAACACAGACTAGAAGCTGCAGTAGCCATTTTACAAGTCAGTCTCAGACAGTTCAAAAAAACCTTAAACAAAATCGACAATTTTCCGTATGGCCTAAAAATAAGAGAATGCAGAACTTGAGCATCTAAATGCCCTATTTATAGATTTCAGATAAAAGGGCATATGTATTTGATGAGAAACAAGGACCACTTGTTTCAACTATCTGATCAATTGTGACTTTCAGCCAGAAAGTATATCAAAGAATTGTGGCTAATAGAAAAAGATGGTGATCAGAAGCCATTTGAAGATGTGACCTCATTTCCTTTCTCGTGTGCTATATCATCTTTACTCATGCCTGCATTAACTATGCATATGGATGGATGTTGCTACATCATTGACTAATTGAAGATGTGATGCATAAAAGGCTTATCGTCACGGGGCACATGAAGATGTATACGATGCAATACGATGCGTGAAAGGGTAAGGTAAAATTACATCAACTTGAACAATGCAGTATGTAACAATCAACTTGAGCTTGAATCACAAGATTGTATCAAAACAAGGAGTAAATGAAGTTTAGAATTTGGTAAGCAAATGTAAGTAATATGGCAAAGTAGAGCTGTTGAGCAAGAGTGATAATGTTCTCATCTTCATCGACATGTCCAAGCGTTTGGGTCTTGGTTGAGTGAGTAGGAGAACAAAGGAATGCCATTGAGATATGGTTTCTCATGTTGTATTTAGGATTGGAATTAACAACTTGAAGATTGGTTTTCCAATAACATGTTTCTGCACTCCACTCCAAGCCTGAATTTAAATCATGAATATTTAACCAAGTTTCAACATTTTAGATGAAGCAGTAGAAGGAAAAAATGGAAATGTACCTGAATTTGGTCTCCAAGCGTGATGACTAGGGAGTTGTTTTGAGGTACAAATGATACCCAACCTTTCTTAGAATAGATATGAAACTCAGAACAACCGTCGCAAATGTGGATACCTAGCGCATGCGAGTAATCAGAGCTTCTTCTGAGAAGCATCCTCATCGCGTCATATCTCAGTGTACGAACCCACTCATCAGTTGTCATATCTTCCGTGTTATTGTGCTTGTGGATACAGCACACTGATTCAAATGTATCAGATGTGTGAGCTCTGTCTCGGTCAGTAGTCCATTCATTATGTTTTTCGAGTTGCTGAAGAATTTTTGATGCAACTCTCTCTATAGTTGATGAAAGGATCTCCATTTTCGCACTGCATACTCGCGAGGCCACGCGAAAAATATATCAGAATCACAATTTAAAAGATACTTAATATGTTCTGAAACCATCAGCAGAATCAGTGAATTTATTCTAACAGTATTACCTGAAATTTGAATACACTCTTGGTGAAACTCCCTCCAATTTTAACATCAAGTCTAAACCTCTACCCCAAACAAACTCTTCCCCAAGAGTCTCATCTTCTTCTGCTCCACTATTCTCTTCAAACCCATAAATCTTCTCGCCGGAGTATCTTATGGAATCCTTCTCCCTCCTTGAAAGAGCAAATATCTTTCTGGCCTCATCCACCACCTCCTTAATCAGATCATGCGAGATTCCATGACCCATCAGCTCAAAGCATCCAATTCGACCCACACGCTCAATTTCTTCAGATACATATGCATCACTCTCCAACGAGTAAAATGATTCCAAATGAATTCTTGGTGGGGGTTCAACTAGTTTTTGCCGAGGAACAACGTTATCAGGCAAGACTAACTCAGGGACTTTTAGCGATTTGCGTAGGAAATCAGCAAGCACCGATTCATTAGTAAAGGAAGAGCTACGGCCAGTAGCAATAGGAGATGGGGGCGGTGCACGGAAATCAAATTGCTTATCCCCTAGCCATGATCCTGGAGAAATCGACATGACAACGGAAATAAGAGTACAAGTGAAATCTAGAGCATACAGGCTTTTTATTTCTGAATGTTTTTCTTGTTAACTTTAGCTTTTCTTAGTACTAAAGATGGTTATCAATTTGTATAGTCTGTAAAGTAAACAAATGATCTGTTTTCTAATGATGAAAATGTTTTGATGTTTGTTGACAGTTTGAGTACTTAAAGATTCTCCACTGACTTCAGATGATAGGAAAATAAAAAGAATCCTAAGGAGCGTACGATCTAACAACAGAAACAAATAAGTTCCGATCTCTTAAACTAACTGGCACACTTCTTATCCAGGATGCTAAAAGAAATTCAAACATGCATTTTTACAAGCAAACATCAAAAGTTAACTATTCAGAGTTAAGAGGATACCTTGAATAGAGGAACCAAGTTGCTGAAGAGTATTTGTTTGATAAGTTTCAGTTCCACCCATATGCGACATGCTTGAAACTCTGGCCTAAAAAAGTTATGGAAACTCTTAACAAGTCATTTCTGCTTGTGATGGATACGTCTTCAAAAAAGCAAATTTGAGACCACATGAATCGGTTTTAGACATTTGCTCGTGTATAATGCAGTAATGGTCACCGTGTTCTGGAACAGCAGAGGAACAAGTATTCAACTTCATAAGTAGCAGGAAATGAAAGTATTGAAAATGGCAATGATGTTTTGGGAAGTATTGTAAGGTATTATTAATAAAGAAAAAGCAGTACATAAAAATTGGATATATTTTAGAACACAGATAACAGGCAAATTTCTTACATCCCTGCCTTGTTATTCATCAAGCGACTAACAAAAAGAAGAATAGAGGTAGGCATACTGTGAAGATGGAATGAGGTGTTCTACAGGCCTTGCTCCACAAGGTAGTCACCCAACCTCTCGACAATCATGTTACACTGACCTGGAGTAACTGGCTCATCATAGATTCCGAATATCAGAGCCTGTCCAGTTTTCTTCACTGTTACACCACCCGAGCCCTGCAAAAGTTAGACCCATTATGAGGGAGATAAAAAGTCATCATCTTTGCAAAGAATTCAACAAACTAAAGATTTAGTAAATTTATATTTACGCAATCTAATGTATGCATGTTTTCTAATTGCCAAACCTTGATAGTTTTTTATATTTTAGTTTCCTTTTGGTGAGACCAGTGTTCATGTGTGATAGACTAGTCCCTCAAAGTCCTCATTTTTTGTACCGAAATTGAAGGACTTGTAGATGGGATAGTGAAGGTCAGACAATAAAAGCTCAGACAATAAGGTTTGATCATATTCACGTGCATATTTAACAATTAGATTAAAGTTCTAGATGCTACAAAATTTAATAGCTCACAATACCTACATTGAAGATTAAATACTGGAGCTGAACCAATACCTGTATGCAAAAAACGTATACATACCTTTTTCCCACGAATGACAGCTCCAGGCTCTCCGGCAATCACCATGTACTTGGCTCCTCCAAGGTGCAACCCAGTAGGTGCCAGGGAGCCCGGCTCGTCAAAATCCTTCAATGTAGCTGTGATCTCCTTCTGTTTGAACTGCAACAAATTTTCCCAAACCAGCCGATCCAAAGTACAAAAAATGAGCATACCAATTCAATCAAATAATCCACACAATCACAATTTACAACAGCTCAAACCAAAAATATATACACAAAATAAAATATCGTAATTCATAACAAAATCAAAATCAACGCCTCACCATTTCAAAAATCTATCAATCAAAATCACACACAAACACAAATCCATACACAGAAAACTCGGAAAAATGACAAACAGATCTGAAATAAACCTGAGGAAAGGTGGAGCTTTGAGCCCAAACGTTGGCCGACGATAGCGGCGGATGTAAGGTGGTTACCGGTGCCTTCGATGTCGCACATCAAGTGTTCGTCCACGTAAGTTTGCCATGACATTTTCGTCTTCTTCCAGCACCTTCGCTTCTCTATACTACGATTATTCACATCCAGGTTTATATACTTTCCGCTGAAGCATCACGTGGTTTTCACGTGCTCTTGTCCGTTCCCCGAACTCCGATGGACTTAGGAATGTATCGGCCCATTTGATATTTCAGCCCAATTCAGTTCGTCTCCAAAACTTGATCATCTTTCCTTGACCTGACATAAACAATTCGTTTCATTTTTGTTTAAATTACTTGGCGTTTTTCTAGGGTTTAACTTATCGTGATTAGCGTTGCTGTTGTTTGTGGTGTTGAATTTTCTGGAGCTAACCACTTTCTGTAGCTGCCTCTTTTGAATCGGATTGAGCTTTTGAATCGGGTTGAAACTCACTTTGTTGCATCTTATTTGTGCTTGTTATATGTTATTTTTTTTGGAATTATTTAATAGTTTTGAAATTTCACTTAAGAGTTTAGTTTGTGCAATTCTTGATGTTGTTATCGTGTCTGGATAGTATTTGCGGACTGATGTGGTTCAAGGCAAAACTTTTTCAAGTCCTAGTTGTAATTTGAATTTTGTAATAAAGTTATACCTTATTGACTTTGAGAATTTTTCGCCATAACTCGGCTCCAATAAGGAGGTTATTTAAGTGTGTGCTTTTTTCATACCAAGTTCGTAAGTGTGTAGTTAATCAGAGGTCGTGAACAGCCTCGAAAGTGAAAATTGTCTTTAGATTTCTCATTACAATCTAGGCATGAATGAAATATAGTATGTGCTAGTCAACAAAGGGGTAGGGAGATGATCAATGTAACAGTTTTATTCGATATTAATTCAGTATGCAGATGTTTCAGATGGAAATAGTTATTAAAATTCAGCTTTTGCTGATTTCAGTTTGGATTTGAAACCTGTGTGTTAACCGTTTTTATAATGATTGACTATTTAAGTATAGCTTTTAAATTTAACAGAAACAACCTACATGTCTGACGGTTAAAATAAGTTATATTAGACCAGATCTTCCTAGAATAATTTAGTTCAAAACTATGCTAGTTGTCTCTCAATTTTATGTGCAGCCAGTTTGATATCAATTCAATGGGCATCTGTTTTGATTATTTGCAGAACCAGAGTTGACAAAAAGAGAATGGAAAGAAGACTGGAGATCTTCGTTCTAGGTGCCTGTATTTGTGCAACATTCGTTCTGGTCCATTCGCAGGATCAATCTGGTAAGACACCCTTTGTTGTATGGAAATTAAAATGAGTTTTCTGGTTGAAAGAGACCTGTCAAACAAAGCTTTGAAATTCATCTTGTTACTGTGCAACATCGGTTGAAAATGTAAGTCATTTTTCCCGATTAGGATATGAAATGTTAAGTTGGTTTGGTTCGTTTATGCCAGGTTTTGTAAGTATAGACTGTGGGAGTAGTCAGGCATACAAAGATGGCACAACAGGTATTAATTATGTCACAGATGAAGAATTATTGACAGCGGTATCAATAGTAAGATCCCTGCTCAGTATAACAAAGATGGTCTTCAGACACAGTTTGAGAATGTTAGGTATTTTCCAGATGTATTCGGAACTGTTACACCCTAATACCTGAGCAGGTTGATGGTACAAGGTATCTCATGAGGGCTCAATTTATGTATGGAAATTATGATTCTAAAAGACAGCCTCCAAATTTTGATTGTACATTGGTGTTAATCTATGGGCCACCATCAGTTTTAAGGAAATGACTGAGGTCGTGACAGTTGAAATGATACATGTTCCATCACCAGGTGTTACAAATGTTTGTTTGGTGAATAAAAACATTGGTACTCCTTTTATATCAGTTTTAGAGTTGAGACCGATGAGCAATCAGGAGGGTACCTACGAATCTCTTACTGGTACGCTGGATTTGGCTCTCAGGTTAAATTTGGGGACATTCTCTACAAATGTTATAAGGTAACTTTATCAACAGTTGACTCAGTTAGGCACGGAATTTCTTTTTTCCATTCAATTTGTAATTCACAATTTTATATCTACTACTTTCCAGGTTTGATGATGATTCATATGATCGTCTCTGGGAGCCAATTGATTGGTCTAATAGTATGAACTATCTCAACACAAGCTTGCCGATTAATAATAATAATTGGTACTGGCCACCAGCTAAGGTATTGAGCACAGCGATCACTCCCAAAAATGAGAGTAATTGGCTGACGTTCCGCTGGAAAGCAGACAAAGAGACCCAGTACTATATCTACATGCATTTTGCAGAACTGAATATTTTGTCTGCGAACCAGTCAAGACAATTTGATATTTACTTAAACGATACTGAATATTTTACTGCAATGACTCCTAGATACTTGAGTGTCTTCACAATCTATACACCGAGCCCACAAAGTGGTGAGTGGTTTAACTTTACTTTCAGAATGACTGACAGCTCAACCCTCCCTCCAATTCTTAATGCTCTTGAGATCTACACACTCAACCCTATGCCAGAAAAGGGAACTAACGGCACAGATAGTAAGCCATCATCTTGTATTTCTCTTTTCTTTCTTTCTTTTTTTCAGTTCTATAACTGTACCTAAAAGTGTTTTCTTTTACGTTCTTCTGATTCAGTTGAATTTATAAACCTGATCAAGTCAACTTACGACATCAAGAAAAACTGGCAAGGGGATTCTTGTGCACCAGTGAAATTCACATGGGATGGCATTACTTGCAGCTTCCCTGATCGTAAAGGAAAAGAACTAAGGATAACATCCCTGTAAGTATATAGATACTCATTAATGATGATATATGTGTGTTAATTTGTTCCATTCAACTATTGAACACTGAGTTTCCAAATATGCAATTTGATTGCTTTTGCCATAGGAACTTGTCATGGAGTAACTTAGTTGGAAAAATATCTCAAAATATATCTGGTCTTGAATCGCTGGAGAACTTGTGAGTGACACAATAATCAAATACTTATTTACCTTGGATTGCATTCTATTTTTATCATAAAAACTTGGAAATGACAAACTTTTAATCTTATAACTGCAGGGATTTGTCAAACAACCAATTAACAGGAAGCATTCCAGGCTTCTTATCGACCATGAAATTCTTGAAAGTCTTGTAAGTATTTGGCATTTAAGATGTCTAGTAGATTAGCTTGAAAACTCACTTGTGTGATAGCATTATGTATTTACAGGAATCTGAAAGGCAACAACCAGGCCCAGTACCTACTCTACTCATTGAGAAGAAACAAAAGGGAACTTTATTACTTAGGTAACAGTACAGATAATATTCTATCCATTTGTCTATTTTTTATTCAAAATTTCCTATCCTACCCCATCCTAGGTAGGAGGGAGGACATCATTTTGCCTGTCACTAAGTGAAACTGGATTGTCAATAAACTTTGAATTGTATTGGCAGTGTTGATGAAAATCTTTGTACTTCGAGCACATGCAATAACACTACCCCGTCTGTGCCTAACAAAGAAGGCAACAAATACCAGTTTTCTGATTCCTATAGTTGGCTCCATTGCTGGAGCACTAATACTTCTGATTGTCATTTTGGCTGTCACGATCTTTTTTGTCTGCAAAAGGAAAGAAACAAAAGGTATGCCTTGCATCCGCGTCATATTTGTCAATGTCTGTTGTGTTGCGTTTAGAGAAGCAATTAGGACTTGACTCACTAGTAATAGTTCATACACCTTCAGTAACTTTAGAATCACTTATAGGTCTCGTTTCATTATCCCTTGCAGATGGGATAGACTTGAAGGGGACAGCAGGAACATTCAATAGTGAGGCTGCAGTACCTAAGCCAGATGATCATAAATTAGATACACGAAATAGGCAATTTATTTATTCCCAGATTCTATTTATGACCAACAAATTTGATAGAGCTATTGGAAAAGGACGATTCGGAACAGTGTATCATGGCTATTTAGGTGATGCCCAGGTGGTTGTGAAGATGTTATCTCCTTCTTCATCTCAAGGTTACAATGTATTTCGGGCAGAGGTAAGCAAATTTCACTTTCTTCATCCAGTACTTGTTTGTCCCAAGGAGAGCTAACGTGGCAGATTTCATGATGATTTGGTTGATTTCAGGCTCAACTCTTAATGAGAGTTCATCACGGAAACCTGACAACTCTAATTGGATACTGTGATGAAGGCGACAAATCGGGTCTTATTTATGAATACATGGCCAATGGAAATTTGGAAACAAATTTATCGAGTAAACTACTAAACTTCTTGAAATGATTTGGTACGAGTTATTTTTAAGATTGTATTGCTTAGGTTGTGTTATGATGTTCTGGATCATTGCAGGTAAAAATCCACAATACTTGACTTGGGAAGGCAGGATGTTTATAGCTGTCGAAGTGTCGATACAGCGCAAGGTATGCTAAAAGCTTCATTAACTCGTATGTTTGTATCAGCCATTTCATATAGAAAAAGTATATTTAATGGTGATCCATGATGATAAAATACAGGATTGGAGCACTTGCACAGTGGGTGTATGCCGCCTATAGTGCACCGAGATATTAAGTCTAGTAGCATCTTATTGGATGATCAATTTCATGCCAAAGTAACTGATTATGGGCTCTCCGTTGCAGACTATGCACCTACTCTGTTAGCTGGACCATCAGGATACCTTGATCCTGAGTAAGCTTCCTAGCTGTAACTTCGTTTCTTAATTTTTATTTAGATCTTTGGAAAATAATGACACTGAGTATTTCACTTTAAAGGTACTACAGTTCCCAGTTGCTGAATTTTGAAAGTGACGTTTTTGCCTTTGGCGTAGTGCTTTTAGAGATAATTACTGGGCAGCCAGTATATGCCAAAACCCCTGACAGGACCCACATAATCATTAGAGTCAGTCAAATATTGTCCACAACAGTGAGTGTCGAGTCAATCATTGATCCAAGGCTACAGGGAGATTATGAAATAAATTCTGTTTGGAAGGCTATTGAAATTGCAATGAAGTGTTGTGTTACGTACGCCCAACCAAAGACCAACCATGGCCCTAGTGGTGAACGAGTTAAGCCAATGTTTGAAAATGGAGATAGAACGCAGGAAACTCCTGTTTACGACTGAAACAACAGTTAATACCATTGAAATGGTTTCTATGGACACGAATACTGGACTCACTCCCTTGCAAGGTAGACATTGACCTGGTGATTTCATCATTACATCCACTTTTGTGCGTGCCTGTGTGAATCTCATTTAATGAACTCATTTGTTGCTCATCGCCGTCTCTGGTCTAAGCAATTATGGTTAATTTCGTGCTTCAGAATTGGTTGCAGTTTGTAATGTTTGTTTGCAAAAGACATTGCACAAAGTTTTTTAAGTTCTGTAACTGTTGCACTGTTGCTTCATTTCAAGTCATCCCTGTTTATACATTAAATATTATCGCAAGTGTTACAGTATGTATTGTTAATGGAAAACTAAACACTACCATACTGCCCTGGGAATACCCTGAAAAATTTTGCTGCTTGAAATTAGTGTTGCCTTTGTCTTGTTATAGTAAAGGTTTAATTTTGATCAACAGAATCTCCGATGAGTTTCCCTATATGCAATTTTGGTTCAGTGTTTTTTATATTCTTCGAATGATTGTATTATTTTCCTTTGTAATTCCCGTCAATATTTTATAGTGGATTACCTCACTTATCTTTAGGATATTGCAGTGTGGAATTGAAAACAAGTTTCCTTCAATTCTGTTGGAGATATATGTGCCAAGCAAGTTTGTGTACATGGATGCAACTATCACTCAGAAGATTAGTTGTTATTTGAAAATCAGAAAAGCCAGCAGTTGCATTTTTTTCTAAAAGGTATTCCACATTAAATTATATATGCACTTGTCCATCTCCTATTATTTATATATCATTGACATAATTCCTTACAAGGTCATCAATAATTAAAACATCAAAATATATACCTGAACTTGTCAACGTTGACTCAGGTCATGCTGTCTAAATGTCTGTCGTGGAAGCTAGGTTCATGGTGTACATGACATTCATCCAGTAAGCACAGTATAAATGCGTGGTGTCAAGAACCATTTTGAAACACGGAGAAACACAATAATGGCCAAATATGTAGGAGTACTTGCTTTGTTTCTGGCTGTAATGACTTGGAGAGTTTATGCTCAAGATCAGTCAGGTACGCTGTTTATTAACTTGTTCGATCATATTAGGATGTATTATCTATTTTAAATGCCGGGATAACTTAAATTTTTAAGTAATTTATTTGTATACATGTATGATCAGGTTTTATCAGCATTGATTGTGGGAGTACCTTGAGCTATACTGATTCTGGTACAGGAATAAATTATGTTCCTGATACCAAATTTATAGACATGGGTGAGAGCAAAACTATCGACGCACAGTATAAAACACCCTATCTTGTAAAACAGTTTGAGAATGTTAGAAGCTTTCCGGAGGGAGAGAGAAACTGTTACACCTTAAAACCTCCGGTTGTTAATGCCACTCAATATTTGATCAGAGCTCGGTTTATGTACGGGAATTATGATTCCTTAAACAAACTTCCTGAATTCGACTTATACATTGGGGTGAATTTCTGGACCACTGTTACATTTAATAGCCTAGATCGTAGTCTTACCAGGGAAATCTTACAAGTGCGTTCCTCTTCGAATGTCACTCACATATGTTTAGTCAATAAAGGCCTGGGGACACCTTTTATCTCCGCATTGGAGTTGAGGCTAATTGACAACAGTCTCTATCCTTCCAAGACTGGTTCACTGTCGCTTAAGGCACGGATCAATTTTGGGTCGATAAATAGTTACAGGTATAATAAATTTTTCATTTGCATCAAATATCATGTCTTTCCTTTCTACCTGATAATGTTCAATGTTGGACAGATATGGGAGTGATCCTTATGATCGGATATGGGGAGCAGTCGACTGGTCTAAGGAATTCATTAGTCTTTCTGCAAAGCAAACAGTTATCCAAATCTTTACAAGCAACCATACGAGTGATCGGCACCGCTATTACACCCATTTATTCATCTATGCCACTTGCATTCTCCATGAAAGTTGATCCAGGAGCTGAATATTACCTCTTCTTCCATTTTGCAGAAGTGCAAGCACGAACAGTACTTGAGTCTCGAAAATTTAATATTTATGCCAACGATGATCTTTTTAATGTCATGTCCATCCCCAACTCTCCAACAGCATATACGTTATACAATGTAGAACCGCATTCTGCTGAAGAATATCTTACATACTCCTTCAGAAGGACCCCTGATTCAACCCTTCCTCCAATTCTGAATGCCATTGAGATCTACCAGGCAAATTACATGCGAGAACTTGAAACTGATTCAATAGATGGTATATATTTGTCATTAAATAGTCTGTTTTTATAGTCTGTTTTCATATGTTCTGACTGTTGCTTGTGGGTTCAGCTGAAGCTATCAACAATATCAAGTCGGCCTATAATATATTAAGATCATCATGGCAAGGAGATCCTTGTGCGCCAAAAAATTTGACGTGGGAAGGTCTTTATTGCAGCTTTGTCTATGCTTATCCACCGCGAATCATAACTTTGTAAGCTTACTGTTAACTGTCCAGCATAAATATATGATATATATCCCAAATTGCTATTTTGATCTTGTTTTTTTTACTCTTATCCTGTGTTATAGAAATTTATCTTCAAGTGGGTTGGTTGGGGGCATATCCAGTTACATCTCGGATCTCAAGTCGCTGAAGACGTTGTAAGTAACAAATCACTGGTTATTCAAGTATCATAGTTTGAAATATATTTGTTTGACCCAAAAAAAGTAACCTTGAATTAAAAATATATGCAGATACTGTGATGAGTATGTTTTAACTTGATTTTTACTCAGGGACTTGTCGAACAACAACTTAAATGGAGAAGTGCCTGACTTCTTGTCGCGGATGATATTATTAAACTACATGTAAGAAGCATATTACCCTCTTCTGTGTTTCTTGTGCATATACAGAGGACTTTACAAATATTGGTTTTTTTTTACAGAGATTTGAGTGGGAATAATCTAACTGGAAGCGTTCCGCCGGAGCTTGTGAGAAGATACAAGGAAGGATTGTTGACACTCAAAGTGGATAAAAATTTGCTTACACCAACGACAAGAAACAAGGGCCTCCCCATCATACCCATAGTAGCTTCTGTTGTTGGCGTTATACTCCTGATCCTAGTTTTATTTTTGGTTATATGTTTGCGCAAGAGAAGAAGAAAAAACGGTAAAATGTAGAAACTGATACTTGATACTACATGTCTTGCACTATCTGGATAAGTATTGCTTATTTTACCTTGGAGAAGCTTATTATTTCAAATGTACAGATGTGGTTGTTCAAATGGCAATATCAAAGACAGATAATACACTAGCAGAAGTAACTCATGACGAAATGGATGAACCGCAATCCATAAATGGGCAGTTCACGTTGTCAAATGTTTTGAGCATTACCAATAACTTCAGAAATATCATTGGAAGTGGGAGATTTGGAATAGTATACCACGGCTACTTGGATGATGATACTCAAGTTGCTGTGAAAATATTATCTCGCTCAGCATCTCAAGGTTACAGCGGATTTAAAGTTGAGGTAACAATGGAGCATATTCATTAACAACTTGATTTTGTATTTATCCTAACATGAACAGTACAACACTGCAGGCACAGAGATTAATGACAATTCATCAAGACAACTTGGTTGCTCTTATCGGATATTGCGAAGAAGGTGATCAAATGGCTCTGATTTATGAACACTTGGGTAATGGAAACCTGACAAGTCATATATATTCAGGTACCCAACATCAATATGAATATATTGCATTTTATATTTTTTTCTTCATGGACAATATTAATTCATTGGTATGAACTAACTTTTCACAGATACAAACCCGCATGCTTTGACTTGGGAATACAGATTGGTTATAGCACTAGGTGCTGCACAAGGTACACCAAGGATAAAATAACTGAACTTTGAACCTCCTTGAGCTGATTATATAGACTAATGCAAGATGATATACTTTAGGACTGGAACATCTGCACGGGCCTTCCATGGTGCACGGAGATCTAAAACCTACCAACATTTTATTGACTGGTGAATTCCAAGCTAAGCTTTCCAGTTTTGGCTTATCAATTGGCCGCAGTACACCAGAGTATCTTGACCCTGAGTAAGTATATGTTTCTGTTGTGCGTGTGATTGTGGGAATATTTAGTTCCTCCGCACAACTAGCTAATAAATTATTTATTTTCAGGTGCCACAGTTCAGAAAAAGTTAATGTGAAGAGCGACATCTTCAGCTTTGGAGTAATACTTCTAGAAATAATAACCAGCAGGACTGCCTTAAGCGGCAACATAAGTGAATGGGTGAGTCACATGCTTGCGACACATAAAGATGTTAAGTATGTGGTTGATCCCAGACTAGAAGGAGCTTTTGATATGAATCTGCTTGGAAGGTAGTGGAAATGGCAATGAAATGTGCATCTATCAATCCCAATGAAAGACCAACCATGTCCCGAATTGTGAATGAACTACGCCAATGTTTGGAACTAGAAATATCACGCAAGAACGAATTCAACAGTTGACGCTATGAAGATGACACAAATTGGTCTCTATCTACTGCATGTGTAAAAAATTATCTTTAATTTTTATCTTTTTTATTCATGACACTATCAATGTAACCAGTGTCAGGCACAGAGTGTAGAATCCTGACATTTGAAAAACATATAAATAATAATTGGTCAGTGTATTATTTAACTTAGTTCATGATCTGTTACAGCCTACAGAGCTTTCACTAAATGCCCTTTTTAATAAGTTCTGCAGATAAGCAGCTTTGCTGTATAACTCCTGAATAAATGAGGCTTCAGATTTCCAGATGCAATATCCACCGTCCGTTTGGATTAATCTCAGCCGTCGAATATAATTCAAACTCATACATAAACGCACCTTGAACCTTTAGCGACGTGTTTATCATCTTTAGCGACGTTTATTATACCTTTAGCAACGAAAGTACCACATGATCAAAATGACTGCTTTATCATCTTCATTTTTGGAAGTAGCTTACTGAAGTAATGACTTTTTTTTTTTTTTGATGGGTACTGAAGTAATGACTTGATCTATCATGTTATACCGTATTGCCTCAGTAGATTGCTCGAAAAATATTCTTCGTGTCTTTCGATATCCGAGAATATTTATTTGCGAACAATGATTTTCAACTTGATTTAAAATTTTCAAGTTGTAATAGCAAACTGCTAGTCATGTTGGACACATATCTCATTTGTTCTTATAACTCTTTATGTAAACCTCTTTAAATATTGGGTATTAGTCTATTCGATTTGCATAATGCAAAGCACAATCTTACTCGCTTCGTGTTTGCAACTTTGTACTCCAAGTTGCTTAGAAAATATATACAATCTTAAAGTACCAAAATTTATAACTAAAATAAAATGATCAACTTGTTTAGACATGTTATTTTGATGTTTCATTCTGATGATATTAAAACAAGCAGTGTTTTGATGTTTCGTGTTATAAACGATCGACTTTGCTACGTGCAGAATTCAGAAACATTGTAATGTGACTTGTGAGCTCTGAGAGATGAGTAAAACAACTTCTGGCTGCTTGCTGCTTTGTTCCTTTGCATACATATTAGTCCTTGCGCATTCGCAGAGTCAGGGAGGTAATGGGCATCTTCTGATCATCTAGTTTGCGATGATCTAGCTGTGTTCTTCCTATTTTTCTTAAGTTTTTATTCTCATCAGGATTTATCAGCATTGACTGCGGTGCATCCGAAGACTATACTGATAACTCGACGGGCTTGTATTACTCAACTGATAAGTCATACATAAAAAGTGGTGAGAATTATGAAGTACAGACAATGTATAAAGCTACAGATGTTAAAGAAAAACAGTTTCTTAACGTCCGGAGTTTCCCAAATGGAACTAGAAATTGTTATACTCTTAAGCATCAACAAGGTACAAATCTTACAAAGTATCTCATCAGAACCCGTTTCATGTA
Organism: Sedum album; assembly: GCA_006409495.1. Classification (NCBI taxonomy): domain Eukaryota; kingdom Viridiplantae; phylum Streptophyta; class Magnoliopsida; order Saxifragales; family Crassulaceae; genus Sedum; species Sedum album. Next base: position 59,018 of record QZGG01000553.1, read on the forward strand.
TGGAAACTATGACTCTTTGAATGCTCCGCCGGTCTTTGATTTGTACTTGGGTGTCAATCTATGGACCACCGTTATTATCACCGGTGATACGACTGTTGAGAGCGAAGAGCTTGTAAAAATCATTACATCAAACGTCACATATATCTGCCTTGTGAATACTGGCGGCGGAACACCGTTCATTTCAGCAATAGAGCTAAGGCCATTGATAAACACAGCCTATGAAAATACACATGATACCATTGAGCTTTACTCACGCGTAGATTTTGGAAATGAAGATAAGGGAGTCAGGTAAGTTATTTACGACGGCTTGATCAATATAAGTCTTGTACATTTTTCGACATAAAGAAGTTATTATTTTCTGTCTTGTATCAGGTTTCCTAATGATATCTATGATCGAATGTGGAAACCATATAAATGGAATGTAGCTGTGAACAACCTTCGCACGAATCAATCTTTTGATTACGGTGGTTCGAAAGAATGGTTTCCTGCACCCAGTGTTGTTATGGGGTCAGCAGTATCACCCCAAAATGCCAGTGAATTTATAGGATTTTATTGGAAACCAGTTGATCCAAAAAATAAATACTATAGCTACTTGTATTTTGGTGAAACTGAAGAACTCCTTCCCAACCAAACCCGGGAATTTCAGATCAAACTCAATGGAGTTAGTACAGGGTTTGTAGGTATCATTCCATTATATTTGTTTTCCACAGTTATATACGATGAAAAACCCGTAAGTAGAGAGTGGTTCAACTATACCATTGAAAGAACGGAAAACTCAACCCTTCCACCCATCATCAATGCCCTTGAGGTTTTTATTGTTAGGAACTTTTTGCAGTCAGAAACCGATGTAAACGATGGTAAGTTTTTTTTCTCCATTCTTTGCCGAAGATACTTACTCTTACCCGAAGCTAAGCATTTCTGACTATAAACATTTTCAAAAATAATTTTAGTCAGTGCATGAAAAACATTCAGACAAGTTATGGAATAGTGAAAGATTGGGTGGCTGATCCGTGTTCGCCGCAAAATCATACTTGGGACGGTGTACAATGCAGCTACGAAAACGATGATCCCCCGAGAATTATATCACTGTATGATAAATTTTTTACAGCAGTATTCAATAAATCATGATTTGTTCTTGAAGTTTTTGCTATCAGTTTGGTAGTTTGTTCATTTTGTTTTTTTGCAGGAATTTGTCGTCCAGTGGATTAACCGGACAGATTTCAGAATACATTGGCAAACTGGAAATGTTGCAATATCTGTAAGAAATTTGCTCATTATTTGTCAATCTGCTAACTAAGGCTGTAAACAAAAGTACCTTAAATTTACAACATTTTCATCATTATCAGCGACTTATCGAACAACAATCTTTCTGGACCTGTACCTGATTTTTTATCCGCGATGACGTACTTGAAAGTTTTGTAAGTATCCATTTTTGATCATCCTTCAAGTGCATGCAAATTTTTCAAAAATTTACATACAGATTTTAGGGCAGCTGAGGAAGTAATGGTGGTGATTTTGCAGAAACTTAAGTAGTAACAATCTCAATGGTACAGTTCCAGACACATGACTGTCAAATCTCAACAAGGGTCTCTGCTGCTAAGGTTCCAAGTTAATCTGACTGAAACTTTATATCATTTTTGCGCCATTTCGGCAAGAAACTAACAAAAGTTCCATTTCTATCATAAAAAGTGTGGAAGGAAATCCCAACCTGCTTTGTGAGTCATGCACAAGTACAAAAAAGACCGGCGCGAAAAAAATGAGCAGTTTATTGATTCCTGTAATCATTTCAGTATCAGTCATACTGAGCCTCCTGCTAATTTCAGGCATAGTCATATATTCACTATGGAGATCAAAAACAAAAACACAAAAAGGTACAACAAATGACTTTCTGATTTTCTAGACCATTGTTATGCAAATGATTCTAAGTTCTAACCTGTGTATTTCAGTAGTGGTTCGTTTAGGAAGCGGGAAAGATGTGATCGTCCGCGAGTCAGAAAAGTTAGAAGCCATGAGTTACAGTCAAACTAGCACTTCAGAATCTGGTTATTCAGAAAATCAATCATATGAAAGAAATTTGAGTTTAAATCTCAAGTCAAGAAATCGAATATTTTCTTTCTCTGATGTCCTGAAAATGACAAATTATCTCAATAGACTGATCGGACAAGGCGGATTTGGAAAAGTATACTCTGGTACACTAGAGGATAATACTGAAGTAGCCGTTAAGGTGTTAGATCCTTCGCTGTCTAAGGAAGGATACAAACAATTCCATACTGAGGTATGCATAACCTTTTTGCACTCATAACACAAATTTTTTGCTGCTGTAATATTACCATATGTTTCGGATAGGCGGAAATTTTGATGAAGGTCCACCACGCAAACTTGGCAAGCATGATAGGATACTGTCAGGAAGAAAAACATCTTTGCGTAATTTACGAGTTGATGGAAAATGGAAACTTGGAAGATTATTTATCACCAGGTAATTTCTTGCTTCTGCAAATAATCCACTTGACTTTAAAAAGTTCCTGACGGCTTCCGTTTCGTGTACTGACTCACTTGACGCATATGCAGAAAAGAATCCAAAATTTCCTAGCTGGGAAGAAAGACTGCAAATAGCGTTAGATGCGGCGCAAGGTGAGAGGAAATATAAATATGTGACTCTGAACATGCTTAAACATGATTTTTAAGGTTTTACTGTTTTTGTCTGCAGGACTGGAGTATCTGCATCACGGTTGCAAGCCGCCGATAGTGCACAGAGATGTTAAGTCGACAAACATTTTACTGAACAAAGATTTACAAGCGAAGGTTGCGGACTTTGGAATTTCCAAGATATTTCCTGATGACAAATGCACTCATGTATCGACTGGTATTAAAGGAACTCCAGGTTACCTTGACCCTGAGTAAGATGCAAACTTTTCGTCAGAAAAAATTAAATTTTTTGTATGTCTTTCATTTAACAAATAATGATTACATGTTTTGAATCCAACACAGGCTGTTCAACTGTCTGTTTCTAAATGAAAAAACGGATGTTTACGCCTTTGGAGTGGTTCTGTTCGAGATCATCACTGGCCAGCATGCTATAATAAGCGTAGGACACGGCCAGAAAGAAAATATTACCAGTTGGGTCGATAACATTATTGCGACAAAAGGGGATGTCAGAATTGCAGTTGACCCAAGATTGGAAAGAAATTTTGATGTGAACTCTGCGTGGAAGCTTTTGGAAATGGCAACAGCTTGCGTATCATCCACATCCTCGCAACGCCCAACCATGAACGAGGTTGTGATAGACTTAAAACAGTGTCTTCAGATGGAGAAAGCCAGGAAGAACCGAGAACATCATGTCATTCGCGATATTAGCTCATTTGACCGCACTATGTTGCCTGATATCGACCGTTCTTCCGGTCCTATGCCAAGGTAGCCCCATATTTTCCGGCTGCAGGGGAACTTTTCTTGTACTGTATCATTTTTGTTCGCATTTTACTAATATTGTTTTTCATCAAGCTATCAATATTTTACATAAAATTGAACTACCTGTGCACACGTAGTATCAAATTCAGATAATCGAATATAAACAAAAAATACAACGCGACCTGTTACACAGATACATAATATACACGAGTCACTGTCATTTTTACCAAAAGCCAAAAAATGGTTTCCTAAATGCCATGCAACACGGCACAATGAGTCGCTATCTCTTGGCGCAATTAAAGGGGTCAAGCATTTGTGATCTGAGGACGATTTCTCAAGATATCAAGCTCATCCTTAAAACTACCCGATCTTCACCACTCTCCCCATCAAATGAATATATAACTGTCACTCGGTCAGTCCTATAGGAAGCTCGACGGTCTGCAAGTCTTCAATAGTATACCAACGGAAATGTTAAGGTTTCCATCGGCAGCCGGAGCTGTCGAAAAATCTGAGAGTTTCATTGCCCAATTCCAACCAAAAAGCCTTCTCTTTTTTGTAATAATTTTTATTTATTTAAATTATTGTCCTTGTGAGTCATATCCACCTGTAGCTTGTTGTTGATGAAATCCACTTTCACACACAATCAATGAACTCAACTCGACTCAGCTAACCCGATCCATGTCTCCTCCTCATCATCATCATCCGATCGACGACTCATCACTCTCCGGAAATGGCGTCGTCTTACCTCTCCTCTCCTCCTTTCTACACCGCACACGCCGCGCTCCTCGCTACATCCTTCTACTCATCCTCTCCCCGATCCTCCTCCCTTTCCTATGCCTCTCTTTCCCACTCATCTGCTTCGTCGAGTTATGCATCCGCGTCTGCCGCCGTCGACGACGAGAGATATCTGATGTACGGATACGGCAACGGGGAGTTGAGGAGGATTTGGAGGAAGGTGGATTGCTGCAAAGGTACTTGGAGGATCAGTTGACTTTGGTTAGATCGGTTTACGAGTGTGGTGATGAAGAGGAAGGTGATTGTGGTATTAGGGATTTTGACTTTTTTGTACCTGGTCAAACCCCTCTTCTCATCTGTTCCTAAAATTTGTTGCTCTGTTTAAATTATTTTGCTCTTTATTTTCTTACATATTAAAATATCGCATTTGTCTTTTTTGGGTTTCAAACCAAAATTAAATACAGACATCAATTTCTCAAACATCAATTTAAAATTAAATTGTTTATCGAAAAAAATTCAAAATTAAATTATCAAACAATAATTTATTTTACGGATCAAAAGGAACTAGTTTTGACACGCAAAAAATTATTTTGGTGTTCTGAAAGTTATTTATTATTAATTATTAAAAATAAAATTCTTTAATAATTATGAGTAGAAACTTGAAAAATATAGTTATTTTTAACAAATTTTCATTTTAAACAAATAAATTATTTGATTAACTAAATATTTAATTTCATACAAATAATTAAATAAGTGATACAACAGCCACCGATCTTTGATTCAAAAGATCGTTGGTTCTGTCTTGAATCTGAAATCTGTCCGATCAAACCTCTAAAATTAATTTTTATATGCAACAGAAGAAATTAGAGTTGCCGGAGTCAATAAAATCTAATTTGACACAAGTAGAAAAAAGTGGAAAATAGAATCCAAAAACAAGTGGAGAAAACACCGTCCAAAAGCAGTAAAGGATTATTTATATATTTAATAAAATAAAAAAAGAGTACGCAAGACGACCACTTGATAACACTCCAGATCGATTCGATCGTATCTCTCATCTCCTCCGATTTTGGCTCTTCAATTTCGGCGGCTGTCTGCTTGTTTAAAAATTGAATTTTGAGTCAGTTCATTTGGATCGGATTTCTGCTGCCATGGGTGAGCGTCGTCGATTTTGGATATATGGATGTTTTGTGTTCTTGATTCTTGATATGTGTGTATCTGATTGTTTTTGATTAATTTAGAGATTGTTCTTTACTTGGTTAAAGTTATGGATTGATGCTATTGCTGCATGCTTGATGAGTTTACATTTGTTGGTTTTGGAGTTTGTGTGTTTTAGGAGATGCAGTGCAGTGAGAAAGTTTGTGACTTTGTGTAGGGTTTGTTGTGTTTAGCTTCTATGGTTTGGGCTCTGAGCATTTTGATAGGTCTGAATGGGGATTGTGCATGAAACTATGATTCTATTGATTGATTATCTGTTAAATGAGTGCTCACCTGTTACGCTGAACTGATCACTGTTCAGTTTTGTGTTTTTGATCTTCGTTATTTTGGATTGCAGAGTGGGTTTTTGTTTCTATGTGACAAGTTAAATTGACATTTGCCTTATCTTTTCACTCCTTGGTATTTCTTTAAGGAGCTTATTGCATACAATAATGCTAGATGAAATCCATTATACTGAATTTGGTTAATTTCAACTAAGGTCAAGGAGATGAGAGTTGCTCAACTCAGTTAATTGATGGAGATGGCAACTTCAATGTGGAGGGTGTTTCTCAATTCATGGAGCTAGTCAAGCTTGGCGAATGTGGGCTCTCATATGCTGTGGTATCCATCATGGGCCCGCAAAGCAGCGGTACATGGATCTACTGTTTGTAAATATGACTAATATTCAATAGGAGAAGACTTTTATTTGACTATATAGTCAATAGTCATTTCTGCTATTTCATGATTTACTCACCATGCTGTTTGAAACAAGCTCACAAAAATATATATCCTTCATTTGAATTTTGCATGCTAATAATACTTTATATTTGCTGCAGGAAAGAGCACACTATTGAACCACTTGTTTCACACCAACTTTAGGGAGATGGATGCATTTAAAGGAAGGCAAGTTTAATATCACATTGAGCATGTAATTCAAGTTAATGATCTCCAAAAGTATCATCCATATTCTTTAAATAATTCTTCTCAAAGTAGCGATTGTCAGATATTTTCAGGTCCCAAACTACCAAAGGGATTTGGATGGCTAGATGTACTGGAATAGAACCAACAACTATTGTAATGGATTTGGAGGGTACTGATGGCCGGGAACGAGGAGAGGTGATATTGGACCTTCTATAAGTTTTGCTAATTTCTTACAGGAAAATTCATTAGCTTTATATATTTTTGTTGCTCTTTGTGGAGCTTTTGTTTTGTTTTTTTTGAAATGCTATAATGGGTACCTTCAAAGACTCATATTGTCGTGGGATGTTGTTAATGTTAAAGCCTATCTATGTCATTTTCATTTTAGTGGCCCACAGATAATCATGATGTTATAATCAATGTTTTTCAGCATCTGGACTTTTCTATCTTGATTTTGATGTTTTTATGTACTCAATTCTATTTGTTGGATTCAGGATGATACTGCATTTGAAAAGCAGAGTGCTCTGTTTGCCCTTGCCGTGTCAGATATCATGATGATTAACATGTATGTCATCCAATATACAAACTTGTTTTTTCGTATTTGAAACAGTGGCTAGCATATATGCTTGCACATTACAATATAACCCTCACTGATGCTCACTGCTCAGGTGGTGTCATGATATTGGTCGTGAACAGGCCGCAAATAAGCCTCTTTTGAAGACTGTATTTCAGGTACACCTGACTTTTACTGGCTTATAATTTACTTTTATTCCTCGTATTGTAGCTTTTGAGAATCCAACTGCTTGCTTTTTATTAACGTAGGCCATGATGCGACTATTCAGCCCACGAAAGACCACTCTGATGTTTGTCATTCGCGATAAATCAAGGGTTTGTACTTTTTCTCTCAGAATGGCCAGTTAGTTTTCAAGTTGGGATAACTGACTCTTATATCTGTTATCACAGTCATATGGATGCATTATATTTTTCTGACGCTGATCTTTTTATTCAGACACCGTTGGAAAATTTGGAACCTATCCTAAGAGAGGACGTCCAGAAGGTAAATCAATGACTGGCTACTTTATTGTGTGCCATATGTACAGCTCTGACAATTTCCATTGGTAACAGATATGGGATTCAGTATCAAAGCCTGCAGCACACAAGGATACTCCACTGAGCGAATTTTTCCACGTAAGCTTTCCTACATGACTACATCATTGCCCTTTAATGTTTCCATGGAAACCATCAATCACAATTTACTGCCCAGGTCGAAGTTACAGCGCTCTCCAGTTATGAGGAAAAAGAAGAACAGTTTAACCAGCAGGTACGAGTAGAATTGATTTTCGTGACCATTATTAAAATGTTGTGAAATTTCATATCAGTTAGTCAACAATCTAAGATGTACGCATGCTAATCTAAGACATGCTGATGAAGTATATTTGGTAGTTCATTACAAGTACTTACTCAGAATACTATTTGGTTAAAGGTATCCTGAATGTAATAGCTGTTTATTTGAAGGTTGCTGAACTGAGGCAAAGATTCTTCCATTCCATTGCCCCTGGTGGCCTTGCTGGAGATCGACAAGGTGTGGTTCCCGCTTCAGGTTTCTCCTTTAGTGCTCAGCAAATATGGAAAATTGTCAAAGAAAACAAAGACCTTGACCTTCCTGCCCATAAGGTTGATACATTTTCCTTTGAGACACTATTACATGGATAAACGGTGCATGGTTCTTGATAAATTCATCTGCTGTCAGGTCATGGTTGCTACTGTGCGGTGTGAAGAGATTGCCAATGAAAAGTATTTAAAATTTGCCTCCAATGAGGTTTGTTTTTTGTCATGAAGTAATTTCATTTATTATTGATGCTTTTGTGCAGTAAAAGCTGAAATTCGTACATTTGATATTTATCATTCATAGTTATGGTGTCAACTAGAAGAGTCCGTGCAATCTGGTCCAGTGTCAGGATTTGGAAAAAAGATTAGTTCACTTCTTAATACATATATCTCTGAGTAAGAGTCCCCTTTTGTTTCACATCGTTGATGTACATTATCTTGTCATTACTCTTGTATATTTAATTCCACATTTTTTCTTATTAAAATGTGTGAACATCAATTCACATTTTGGCGACACTTATTTTTTACAGATACGACTTTGAAGCTATCTATTTTGACGAAAGTGTACGCGGTGCTAAGCAAAAGCAGTTGGAAGAAAAAATGCTTCAAGTAAGAGTTTAATATTTGCTGACATTCCAGTGTGTCTAATGATTATTAAGCTGTGAGACCCACACATATAGTTGTGGAGATGAAACCATATTGTTTCTGTCTCTGTGCTAGCACACATGGCATGATCAATACTGTACTACCGCAATGTATAAATTGAATTATCTATCAGCAACCAGGTTGAATAAATAGTTCAATACCCAATGGCTCTGAGTGGACACCACTTGACTGCGAAGCACGCTGCTGGATTTCCTTATTTAAAAAATTTGTGTACAAATCTCACTACTTAAGTGTTTGATAAATATATGCATGCGGTCGTCATACTGTTTAACAACACTGATCTTTTTATTTTCTTGATTAGCTTGTTCAACCAGCATTCCAAGCTATGCTCGGCCACATAAGATCTGAAACGCTAAATATGTTCAAGGAGGCACTTGAGAAGGTTTTAAATAATGGGGAAGGGTTTTCTGTGGCTGCAGAGAGATGCACTGCATCATTTGCTGACCAATTTGATGAAAGATGTAAAGGTACTACATTGTGACCAAGTGCTTTTCACCAAACAGACAGTATCCAATCAATTAAGCTACATGCGCCACAAGCATAGTATAATGATCACATGCGTTATTCTGTCTACAGATATCGTTATTGAGCTGGCTAATTGGGACACATCTAAAGTAAGGGATAAACTTCAGCGTGATATAGAGGCTCATGTTGCTGATGTACGCGCTGCCAAATTGTCTGAACTTACAACTCTATATGAGGTATGCAATTCTCATTTTTAAATGTCGATATATCAAATTTGCTGGGTTATGCATTGTTTTGTGTTTCACTTTAAAGAAACACATTCCCCTCTATGATGCCGTAGTTTGTAGATTATGAAGTCAGCACCTATGCGGACTTGATTTTTTTGGCATAAGCTCAAAGCTCAGATTCATTTGTTGCTTTTGCTTCAGACCAAACTCAATGATGCGCTATCAGGACCCATTGAAGCACTTTTTGATGAAGCTGGTGAGGGAACTTGGCCAGCAGTTCGAAAACTTCTTAAGAAAGAGACCGAATTGGCTGTTTTTGGACTCTCCAATGCCCTTAAAGGATTCGACATGGATGAAATAGCGAGGGAGAAGATGCTTGCTAAGTTGGATACTTACGCCCAAACTCTGGTAGAATCCAAGGCAAAAGAAGAAGCAGGAAGAGTTCTGATGCGTATGAAGGATCGGTAGAATACCTTGAAATTCAGTATTGACTGTGATGGTTGTTACTGTGGCCTTACTTACACTCTTGCTTGCAGGTTTGCAACATTGTTTAGCCGCGACTCAGACTCAATGCCCCGAGTTTGGACAGGGAAGGAGGACATACGATCTATCACAAAAACTGCTCGATCTTCGGTATGATTTAAGGTTTAGAGTCTGAATTATGGTGGTGATCAAGTTACTACCAACAAAAATTTAAGACCCTGAATGCTTTTTCCTCAGTCCCTGAAATTGCTGTCTGTTATGGCTGCTGTTCGCTTGGATGAAGAGCGTGATAGTGTTGAAAGTACCTTATCCTCTGCATTAATTGAATCTGGTACTACTGCTGCTTCCAAGAGATCAATCACAATGGGTGACCCATTGGCTTCAAGCTCTTGGGAAGAGGTAATCAATTCCAGAGAGCTCTTAGAAATACTTAAACAAATTTTTTCTATTGGTTCGCATTCAAGCTCCATGGAGTGCACACATGCCATATAATGACTGGCTTGGTATTTTTTTGCATATGGTCGAAATCATTTTCTCGGTATCTTAGTTTTGTTTTAGTTTTATATTTCCAGTGCTTACATAAATGACAGCACTGTTTGTGTTTTGTTATAACTTTTTGAATCTCTTAGTTCTATCTGTTGTTGCCCCTTGAAAGTGTGTTCATGCATATTCTTAGTATTTCTTAATATGGCTTCATTTTTCTATTCGGTAATCATGTAAAGGATGCTCACTCTTTCTTGTGTATATTTCTCAAAGCAGATTCCTTCTTCAAAAACTTTGATTACTCCTATCCAGTGCAAGTCATTGTGGAGACAGTTCCAGACAGAGACTGAGTACAGCGTGACTCAGGCGATGGCTGCTCAGGTAAGACTTCCTTTTAACTGGTGAAAAAGATGATTTGAGCCAATCCAACTATTTGGTGTTCCTTTTACACGCAATGGACTTGGCTTGTATTCTTTAAAGTTATCAAATTTCTGCATGTCCCATTTCTCATAAAGACGTGTTGTGAGATGTGATGTGCTAATGTTTTTGGTTAATTAATTTGTATGAGATTGTCAATCTTGCATTGAGTTTGTTGTTTTGATAATTTGCTGGATTAACTGTCAGAGTATTATTGTTAATGATTTTCAGGAAGCTAACAAGCGTAACAACAACTGGATGCCACCTCCATGGGCTATGGTCGCCCTGGTAGTTTTGGGATTCAATGAATTTATGACGCTTTTAAGGTACACCACTTGCAACAGTAGCAACTCTTATGTTTATCAATGTCTCTAACTGTATCTGCTATATGTTTGTTCCAGAAATCCATTGTGGCTTGGTGTAATTTTTGTAGCTTATCTGCTGATAAAAGCTATGTGGGTACAACTAGATATCTCTGGCGAATTCCGCAATGGCGCTGTGAGTTCACGCAATTGTTCAGTGTATTTCTTTAAACATCTGTTTGGAACCTACTCAACAATATTGTAACGTGTGAAATATTCTGTTGCAGCTTCCTGGTCTTCTTTCCCTATCCACCAAGTTCCTCCCTTCCGTTATGAACCTTCTTAAAAAATTAGCAGAGCAGGGACAAGCACCCCCAACTGCAAACCCTCAACAAACCCATATGCACGTATCAAAAAGCATGTACGATGGCGTAAACAGCACCACCAGTTACGCATCAAGTGCCTCATCTGAAATCACATCGACATATGATGAAAGTGAACCCTCGAGCTCCTCAAGATTAGAGAATACAAACAGCCGTAAGAGCTAATCCTACAGTCCTCGCAGCTAGCCTTGTTGTTCAAATTGTACCATTCTGGGTCATTGCACCACCATTCTCCTCTGTAAGGAGGCCGCATCCCTATATTTTTTGAGGTGTTAAAACACTCTTACGAAAAGAGATAGATGAAGGTCTCCATGATTCAATTATAGCAACATTAACAACATACATTGCAAGTTGGAATCTGAGCTTTTTGAATGAATATTTAGTTTGCAGTTGTGGTTCCAAAATGACAATCAGTTAATGACAACCTGAACATGACCCTCAAATTCATGTGACTGAAAATAAGGCACAATTTAGGGAATCCATAAATGATTACTTTAGAAAACTTACATATTTCCCATGCAAATGTTCCATCATCACATGAATTATTCAAGTGAACTTATCAATTAATTAAATGAACCAAACTTTGATGCCACTCATGTCTCCTCTCAAATGTATTTTGAAGTTCAGACAAAATCTCTAAGATAGTAATTCATGTCACCATTACATATAAATAACCCATTGAGCAATTTTTAATTATATTGATAATGAAAGAATTGTAAGACCATTTTATGTATCTTTAAAGTCTGAAAGTGAAGTAAATTTATTTTACTTACAAACTTATCTCTGAGTGCAGAAATGGTGTATAAGATGTGATCACTGCCTGCTGAAAGTTATAAATCCTATAACCTAAAACCAACTAACCACCACAGTGGGCATTAAATACATTATATTATTATTCCAAACCAAGCTAAATTATACAACAATTTATATTTGAGAGTCTTGATAGAACTTATGTATTACAAATGGTTTATTTATACAGATGTGTGTGCAAGAACTCTGAACAACCACTAAAAGCCACATATATAAACACTGAGAGTGAAGTGTTTCCTGTTCACTTTGTGTTGTGTGTTTTGCAGACTTTTTTCTTCTTCATTTCTTAGCAATATGGCATTGGCATCCTCCACATCTTCAATTCTTGTGGCACTGAAGAAGAAGAAGAAGCTGTTCACCCTCTCATCATTTATGCTGCTTCTAATTGCTGTCAACTCCATTCCTTCCCAAGGTTCAATTTTTACTGCTTCTCCAGTGCATTGCATTGTGATATATACTTGTTTTACAGGTGCTCAGATCAATGCACTTCCCATCGACTTTTGAGAAACTGCTGCTGATCATTTGTGTTACTCAATCATAAAGCTGTCTTGAAAACTAGAAAAAGTCATCACCTTTGAACTAATAAAACCTTGTAAACTGAAACCCCTAGAGGATTTCCTGCATTTTATATTTAGTAATCAAATGCTCACATTATTTGATGATTTTGCTGAAAAGTTTCAATCTTTGATTCAAATTCTGAAATAAGCACCAACAGAAGTTCTTCAAAATTTGTTTTTCTTGATTTTTCTGTTCATATTCTGGCATTGTTTAAAGTTTCAAGCCACACCCATTTTGATAAAGTTTTGAACTTTGCATCAAATTAGTCCATTTTCTTCAAATTTGCAGCCAGAGAAAAAATAGCCTACAGATACCCATTTATCAAAAAGGCAAGTTCACACTCCTCCCCAACCGCATCTGAAAAAACCTACGACTACATCATAGTTGGAGGAGGCACAGCTGGATGCCCTCTCGCAGCAACCCTCTCCAAGAACTTCAGTGTGTTGTTACTTGAGAGAGGTGGAGTTCCTTTCGACAATTACAATGTCTCTTTCCTCAAAAACTTCCACCTCACTCTAGCTGATTTGTCCCCAACTTCTGCTTCTCAATACTTTGTTTCCACTGATGGGGTTTTCAATTCAAGGGCTAGGGTTTTGGGTGGTGGGTCTTCCATCAATGCTGGATTCTACACCAGGGCAAGCTCAAGGTATGCCCTTTTCAATTTTTCTTAACCTAAATGTTCCATTCAATTTGACTTCTGGTTTGTGTGCATTTTGTGATTTCCACAGCTTTAGAAGATGTTGTTTGATGTTTTTGTTTTTGGGTTGTGTTATTGCTTTGTGTGGATTCATTGCTTACAATTGAGACCGGCATTTATGAAGATTAGGTGGAGTCATTAAGATGTTACTAAAATCATGTGAAAGTCGTAGCCTTGCAGCTCATTGTCATGGCTGTATTCCTTTTTCGCATATCTTTCCTATTTTCAACACAAGTTCACGACCATTCTAAGACTAGGTTGAACTAGGAATGCTAAAATACCTAGTCCCTGCCTGGCCACACTCAGTAGTATTTAGTAATGCAGACTGCTAGAGTAACTAGTAGAATCAACCATCTCAGAGCATAAATAAATTGAGTGGTTTCTTTATTATGGCTAAAATGACAATTTTTCAAGCTATTGATTTACTCACTGTTCATATGACAAGATTTAGGTTGCTATTTTCTAGGATCTTTAAGATGGCATGGAGTTGGTGTAATTGTGTAAACATATGTATCAGTATTAAGTCTCACTCGATATTTGGAGGCCATTATCTCTAATACACCTTCCATTTGGCCTATTCATTTTAGCAAAATCAAATCGACAGAAAAAGAAGAAGTGACACGTTCCATTCTGACTTGTTGTGTGGTTGTGGATAACCAGTTTATTGCTATCACAAACAAAAATAGGAGCCTTAAATGAAAGCTGTTGCGCATTGTCATTACTTAGTCTATGCATGCTTGCAGTAAGTAGTGTCGTCGCTTGTGGTCCCTTTTATTGAGGAGTGTTCTTTTGCTTTTGTTTGAGACATTACAATGGCTTTAAACTTTGAACCTACCAATTCTGAAATAATTTATGAGAAGTAAATTATACTGCCATATACATTCGGCGCATAAGTATATCGTTGAAAATGTAATGGTTGATACACTTGACTAATAAAGTTAGAGTGTGATATATTTGGTTTTAAGATTTCATGACAATGTGCGAAGCTTCAATTTGTGTGTTAGAAATTGTGCAAGCTTACTTAGAAACTGTGCATCAGTTCCTGAGGCCGAGTAACAAATGACTAAACACTAGAGCCAATGTTTTGATTTTCAGAAGTTCATAAAGGTGGAGTTACTTAACTAAGATGTGTCCGTTGTAACTAAAGGTTTAAGTCCGGATGATCATTTTGCAGGTATATCCTTAGGGAAGGCTGGGATGAGAAATTGGTGAACGAGTCTTATCCATGGATTGAGAAGCAGATTGTTTTTAAGCCTAAGAATTCAGCGTGGCAAGCAGCTATGAAGGACAGTCTTCTGGATGCTGGGGTTTCGCCTTACAATGGTTTTACTTATGATCACGTCTATGGAACCAAATTCGGAGGCACCATATTTGATAGGTTTGGTCGCCGCCACACTGCTGCGGAGTTGCTTGCCACAGCTGATCCTAAAAATATTAATGTTTTGATACATGCAACCACTCAAAGGATTCTGTTTGATACACAAGGTATGACGAAGCTGTGTAGCGGTTATTATTATCCCTATGTTTTCTCGGTCTGTATATTCAGGTGAAAAAGTCTCTAAGAGATTGATTACAGGGAATAAGCCAAGGGCAGTTGGAGTGTTGTTCAAAGACGAATATGGAAAGCAACACAAAGCATTTATTTCGAAGAACTTAAGAAGTGAAGTTATTATTTCTTGCGGAGCTATTGGATCACCTCAGTTACTAATGCTTAGTGGAATTGGACCGATGGATGAGTTGAAGAAGTTCAACATCACTCCTGTACTGATAAATGCAAATGTGGGGAAAGAGATGGCGGATAACCCGATGAACACAGTTTATATACCTTTTAAGAAACATGTTGAGCAGTCTTTGATTGAGACTGTTGGTATTACTAAGAAGGGTGTGTACATTGAAGCAAGTAACGGGTTTAGTCAGAATTCAAGTACTATCCACTGTCACCATGGGATCATGTCCGCAGAGGTTAGATAGTTCTTTGAAGTGCCTTCTTTTCGACTGGCATGCCTAGACATGAGTATTTAAATTCAGTTGTTTGATTGCAGATCGGACAGCTCTCGATGATCCCACCAAAGGAAAGGACAATAGGAGCCATCCAATCCTACGCCAGGAACAAAAAAGACCTACCATATGAAGCATTCATGGGAGGATTCATTTTGGAGAAAATAGCGAAGCCTTTGTCAAGAGGAGACCTCAAACTCAACACAACCAATATCAATGAGAACCCATTAGTGACATTCAACTATTTCCACCATCCAAAAGATGTACTCAGCTGTGTAGAAGGAATGGAAATCATCAAAAAAGTAGTAAAATCCGAGCCCTTTAGAAACTTCACCCAGTGCAATGAGTCAACTGTGAAAAACCTCTTCAACTTGAGTTCAAGCGCCAACGTCAACCTCATTCCTAGACATGCTAACGACTACTCCAAGTCCCTTGATCAGTTTTGCAAAGACACAGTGGTCACAATCTGGCATTACCATGGTGGGTGCCACATAAACCAAGTCCGTTGACATTGATCGTAGGTTCTCGGGGTTACAGGTCTTCGCATTGTGGATGGTTCCACATTTAAAGACTCACCAGGTACCAATCCGCAAGGCACCGTCATGATGATGGGCAGGCAAGCCCTTAACTCACTCAACTTTTTACACAATATATCGTCTTTCTTCTACCCAATGCATTTACCTAAATGATCGATTTTTCAGGTACTATGGTGTGAAGATACTGAGGGAGAGACTTGGGAGAGCTGCTGGCATTTGATGTCAGAAAACATGGAAGATATAAGAATATATTACAAGTAAAGCTACAGCATAAGTTAAATTTGTCCATGATGGTGAAATTCTGATTTTGTTGATAGTCAAGTATCATATGACTTCTGGTAATTCTTATGTATAAAAATGAAACAAGACTGAGAGACAGGCTTGAAAACATCATTATTATGAATTTATAAATTATCCAAGTTGTACTGAATCAAATGTTTATTTGTAATTTAATTGCTTGTCTGTTCCAAATCTTAAAATGTCACATGTTGGAATATGAACTGAACAGTGAACACAACATGAACTTGGGAATTGTCGTCACTTGTCAACTTACAACTGTCACTTTTGCTCACTTGGAGCATTCAAAAGGCTACAAATCTTATGCACACTTAGCAAAATGGATCATCAATGGATATAGAAATGCAGATAGTCTTGAAGTGATATTAGGATCTTTTTACTTGGATTTATGTCAGCTTGCTGCTTTCCCTTTAAAAGAGTCTCTGCCAGAAACTTGGTCTTTTCTTGGTTCTCAAAGGACCAGAGCTTGAATATCTTTTCCGTGGCGCATTGTCCTCGCCTTCGACTACTCCCATTGACGGGGTGGCTAAGTTGGTAGCGGAAAGAGCAACTTTAGCACCATCTTCCGAGTCATATCCAGAAACTCCGCAGTTTGAAAGCCATAATCTTGATAGTTCTCCGGAAAAAGGAACGCTTTTGTTATCTACAGCAGTGGGTAACTCGTTAAGGGTACCTAGTTTTGTTTCGAGTTCTTGAGTTTGGAGTTCTTGAAGTTCATCAAACTCATTGCAGACTAGTTTCAAGGCTTGAACGACTTCTCCCATGAATGGGCGGTTAGATACTTCTGGCTGCACGCACATTGATGCAATTGCGGCAACTTTGGTAACACTGTCCATAAGAGCATTTGAGTTGAGTGTTGGGTCGAGGATTTCATGTAGACGTTGTTCGATTGTGAGGAGTGGGCGTGCCCAGGTGACCAGATTTTCTTGCCCCGCTGGTTGTGATAAGTCCACTGGATTTCTTCCAGTAAGAAGCTCGAGAAGGACTACACCGTAGCTATACACATCACTCTTTACTAGAAGATGTCCGGTCATTGCATACTCTGGCGCTAAATAACTGCAGGCAAAAATATTTTAGATCGTAAATAAGATGAAACAAGCTCATATAGCACCAATGTAAAAAGATGTGGTATGTGGTGTTAATATGCAGACGTCGTACCCAAAGGTTCCCATAACACGTGTGGAGGTGTGTCTCCCTACTTCGTCGATTGCTGCTTTGGCCAGTCCAAAGTCTGATACTTTTGGGTTGAAATCATCCTCTAACAAAATGTTGCTTGATTTAAAATCTCTATGAATCACTCGAGGGTTTGAGTCTTCATGAAGATAGGCCAAAGCTCGAGCTGCTCCTAATGCGATCTTCATCCTGGCTGCCCAATCCAGGGGAGATCTTTCTTTGTCCGATCCTGTATCCAAAAAAACCGCAAAAAATCAACATTTCAAATGCCAAGGTAAAAAATAAGTTCTGACCTAAAAATATAACATACCATGTAAATGGGAATCAACGCTTCCATTGGATATCAGCTCATAGACGAGGCAACGCGCTTGTTCTTCAACACATATTCCAATCAGTTTAACCAAGTTTCGGTGATGCAGACGACTGAGCATCTCAATCTCAGCTAAGAACTCCTGACTGCCTTGTTGATCATCCCTCTTGAGAACCTTCACAGCCACTTTTGTCCCATCGTCAAGTACTCCACTGTATACCATACCAAACCCTCCTTCCCCGAGTATACTGGAAGGATTGAACTTATCAGTGGCCTTCTCCATGTCCTCATAGCTAAATGTCCTTGCGGTTCCCGCATATGTTCTCGTGCTGGACCCGAAGGAGAGTGTGGTGGAACTTGTCCGGCTATATGCTGTCATTGCTGTTGAGCACCAAGTCAAATTCTTAACTGGCCAATAGGTATTGACTTTCTTTCAAATAAACATAGTAATCACATTACACTTACCCGATGGCCGTAAGGGTAATAGAGACTCCGGAGTTTTTGTATCAAGTTGGCGACTGCAACATCTATGCTTGTAAAGGAGAACAGCAGCGAAAGCCACGCATATAGAAAACACAGTGAAAGATGATAGAGCAATTATGACTATGGTGCTTCCATGCATATTATCTTTCTTTTTTCTTTTTGGAATTTCGACTCCTAAAGGCTTCAGAGGTATTCCGTGAACACCTGATCCATTGTTAGGACCTTTGACAACAGCTGCATTGTTTGCCAGAGGGGAAGGAGGAGATGGAGGCAGACCTGTCAAAATGGCCGCATATTCAATGTTCAAAAGTTTGCGAATGAATGTGTAGAAAGTTACACAAATGAATTATATTTGTACCTGGGTAGTGAACGTATAAAACATCGTATGCACCAAACTGTTTGCTGTCTACCACCACTTGTTTACGCCATAACTTCAAATATATTGACATTGCCGTTGTTTGGTTGAATTCTTTTCCTATCGGAATCAAATACACCTGAACTTTTGTTTTATCTCGCTGCTGCTCAGCTTCATCCGCTCCCATGATCCTAACTTGGCTCCTCTTCAAGGAAGTACTTGCCGCGATTTCTCTGGCGAGCACAGAGACTAGCGGAAAGAAAGTGTACAGTGGCACCTTGAGCAGCAGCTGGATTTTTATGGGCAACACACATCCACAAGGTGATCCGGACGCAGCATATGTTAAAGGGTCACTGCAGCTGATCGAAGAACAATCTGAGAGAAAAGGCAGGTGAGTTATCAATGACTTTTGTTTTACAAAGTATAGCTTTGATTCAATACGATATCTTACTATCTTGATCTACAGAGCTGATGTTGGTTGCAAACCTGTGTTGTGAGGTGGATAAGGAAGTGACAGTACTGTTGAAGATGGAGGAATTGAATTTTCCAAAGAAGAGCCTATGGGCGAAGCTGAAGGTGGTAGACTGGGGACTTGATGATTCGTGAAAACAATGAAATAATAAATGTATAGTTCAGTTGTACCGAGACTTCAAAATGAAACATACATTCAGAAAAATGAACTTGAAGTTTACGTACTAGTGTATGGAGTAGGTTCCTTCAATGGCAATGGAGAATGCGTTGGGGAAGACGAAGGGCTTAAGCCTGTTCCACGGCCTACTTTTTAACATATTTAACCGAGAGAATATAGACTTCAACATCAGCAAAGATTTCAATTGATAAATTAAACAGGAGATTCTTACTTTGTCTGTGAGGAGTTGGTGTGTGCGCAAAATGGGAGTGCTTAAGCCTTCCAAATCGAAAATGCCCATACCCTGATCTTGAAGGAGGATGTGAACTAGACGAAGAATGCCCATTAGTTGCAGCTTTTGGCGCATATGCTGAGTTTTTAATACAGAAAAAACTACTGTCAAAAACAAGGCATAACTTTGCAAGAAAGTAAAATTGCCAGCATATCATCGCTCACACCATTCAGTATTACCTTCAATGTTATGATGAACTACTGTCCTATCTCCTTTCCAATGTCGTATCTCAGTTGGAGCAAAAGCTGATTCCGCTGCAATTAGATGAATATCAGAAAAACTTTACACACCAGGATGACAAAACCAAGCAACCAGCATATGCAGCTCCTTATCGCTACAAATCGATCATAGACATACTGACTATGATACATTCTTATTGCAATTCAGAAATCATACATCATATCGAACCATGGCGAATAAATCCTGATGATACTCACTGACTTGACATGCACTTGGACCACATAAGACTATATCAAAACACAGACATGAGAGCAGTGTTACCTGCAGATCCATGAAACAACATAGCAAAGATCAGGAACCCAAATGCCCTCATCACCAGCAAAGCCAGAAACAACCTCATGTCCAAAAAGCAATCTGCAGCTGCAACTCAAAACACACATGCAACCACATCATCCTCCACCCCCAACAAACACAGGAAAATTCAAGACATGTTTAACCCAAACAGGACCGCAAAATTACCTGTCAATGAGCAAATGCTTTAAATTTCACATCACTACTCAAGTATTGAAAATGACACACACCTACAAACATGAAAGGAAGGCCCTATGGAGGGTTAGGTGAGGAAATGAAAACCCAAAAGCAAAAAAGCAAACATACCCGAAATCAAATTTCTACAAAATCAAAACAATCTCATCAAAGATCAAATCTTTAACATCAACTACCAAGCCAAGATCCACAAAGACTCACTGATCAATGAATAGCCCCCCAAGATGCAAGAAAAATAATGAATCAAGAGAGAGGAGGAAGTTCTTGACTTGAGATTTCAATGGGTGAAGTGATGAGTGGCCTACTTTTCACTCCTAGTCTGATTCTTGTTTGTTTCTGTATATTTTTCAGCTTTGAATTATTGGAACGTTCTCTGACCTTTTGTGACTTTTTTATTCATTAATATTTCAAAGAGTTGAATTGAGCAGGCTTGTTTTTCCTCCTACAACAAACCATTTTAGAAAACAGCAGCGAAGACCTTTTAGAAACAGCAAGTCAACAAATGGGTAGTCAAGTTCAAGTGATTGATCTTGAAAGCCATCATCTAGATGATATATGAAGATAAGAAGCTTTAGAATGTGAATAGTGTCAAGGAGATTTCAGTTAAGTATATTTGGTTGTTTTGTATGTAGATTGATTTTCTATGGCTAAGAGGGACAGACATGAATGCATGCAGCAATAAGGAACACAATCTGTCGGTGAGAGACCACATGTACTTCAGATTAATGGCATTGATTTGGTATTCAAGAGTTGGTGGTGGATGCAGTAAAGTTGAACCCACAACTCTGCTTTTACAACCAAGTCAAGGTTTGGTTTTCTCTGTTCACATTCGAATGGACTTGAACTGCTTAGTTTTTCAAAGTCCTTAACGTCCATCAGAATTCAGAACAGATAGAATAAAAGTCTCTATGCAACACCAGCATAATAAAACATCAATGTCTCTATGTTGTAAAGTTATGAAAATGGCGTAATGTTATGAAGATGGTAAAGAACCATCATTGACGAGTGTTTGGCCTGGCGAAGGGTATCATACTGATAATGATTTTCTTGGCAAAAACTCAAAAAGGCCTGTTGGAATCAAAAAATTCACATTCTAAAATTTCATCTTTATCCTTAGTATCCACAGGAACATCTGTTATTTCTACCTGCAATTATTCACATACTATTATCAGTCACAATACAAATGCGATACAACATGAATGAATTACATATTCCGTCAAGTAAGAAAGAACATAAACTTACTCGATATATATTATGCTTTTCGTTATGATGGACTGGATGTCTTTCAGTAGCATCTCTTACGTGTTCTGCTTCGTAGCACCTACATCGGACAGATTTGAACAATTTACGGCAACCATGATTAATCATGTGATATCAAAAATAAAAACAGATGCAAAACAATGCAAAATTATAAAACATGCTTACTTGCCACACAGCTGAAAATTGTTACACTGGTCACAAACCCAACGACTTCCCAAAACCATTAAGGTGCAACAATGAGTACATGAATGCTGCAGATGGACCATAATTAAATCTTCCTTCATCGGAGATACTGTCTTTCCAAGCTGCCAAAAGGATCAGTTTTAGAATTTCAGAGCTACGTAGAATAACTTGAAGTAGTTGCAGTCCCGTCAGAAACTTCATTATTTCCCAACAAATAAAAACTAAATAAGAATTACAATGGTAACTTACTTTTTGCATTAGAAGTTGGTCTTTTGACGCATTAGAAGATAGATCAAGGTGACTGGAAGCTTTAAGACCTTGCTTCGTAGAAGTCTTTTTGTTTGATTCTTTCTTACTAAGGTTACCATCTTCTGCTTGTTCTTCAACCTGGTGTAAAATATCTTCAGCAACTTCAGGCCAGTAATCACCATCAAAATATGGCAACTGGGCAGCAGTTACTTTAGCCTTACATTCTCCTGTTGATGCAAAGAAATGATCGTACAAGTTAGTTAGCCCAACAACAATCCTTTCTTTTGAAGCCTTTTGTAACAATGACAAGTACCTGCAAGTTGATGAAATTTGCAAGTAAGCCTTGAGAGATCTGTCAACTATTTGAATTTACCTTTGGCAGCAGCTGACAACAACTAAGAATTTATGCTCACCACTCTCGAAGTTTATCTGATTTCGGTGTTTTCTGAATCTCTGGACGGCAATATAGTATATAATCTTCACCCTTTAATGGAGGGCATGCCCATATGTAACAGCTAGTGAAACCTCTTTTCTTGCAGTATTCAAGGTATCCAATCTGCAGCATCATTTAGAAAATTAAGTCATCAAACAACTGAATAATCCTGATGTTATGATTATAACAGGCATCCAACTAAACATTAGAAATTGATACTTACAAGTATTTCATGGTACACAAATGTACGCAGAGCCTCTCCTGTTACTGCTTTTATTTCTGGCCTGAAGTACTTGACAGAATCTATATATGATAGATAAACACGGCGCTGGTTTGGTTGGTTGACATTCAGCTCCATATTCTTGGGTAAACATGCCAAACAGGCATACTTCTACACCATCAATCTTCTGAAACAATAACACCACCTGTACAACAAGTCACGCATACATAACCGAAAACTTTTCTAGACAAATGAATCAGCAAGATTATTAAGCATAAACATACCTTAGACTTGTAAGGAAATTCTCTTGGATAGTTCTGATCTTGAAATATCTCGAAAAATCGCTGCTTCACTTCTAACTTTTTGTCAACAGATGAAACCACCCTAACAACAAGTGCATCAGCACCAAGAACCTGGAAGGCTCAAAAATCTATATGAAAAAGAAAGAAAGAACAAGAGTCATAAATTGGGAAGGCTTAGATAAAAATCTAACCTCATCATACCCTTTTCCCATAACCCTCGCCCTCTCTCGTCTTTCCCAGTTTAATCTCATATTCAGTCGTTCTTCAATGTAGTCACTCAGAAAGGTTCTTGGCAAATCTTTTGCACCTAATACATTACTTTGTGGCAAAGGCTTGCGTTCCCATCGTTCAATCTCCTTGACAGAATATCGAAGACATGTATATTCAACTTGCCGTCCCTCATTCCTTTTACCATTCAACAATGCACATGTTTGAATAGTTTGATGCTGCCAGGCTTCACATTTGTCACATTGAACCCACTGCACAGAACATGTCATTTAAGAGTGTCATATAACAAATTGACAAAACTAAGTTACTGATGAAATTTACTAACTATCCAACCCATTCTTCGGCCTCCTTGTCGTTCTTTTTCTTCTCCAGCCTTGACTTGCGCACATTGTTAGCATCAACTGTAATTCCATCTACCTGAGCATCATTGTAACAAGGAACACAAAAAAAAGTTAGAGCTTCACCTTTTCCAAATGTATAGTGTGTTGCATTCTGCTTAATTGGAGAA
Organism: Sedum album; assembly: GCA_006409495.1. Lineage (NCBI taxonomy): Eukaryota > Viridiplantae > Streptophyta > Magnoliopsida > Saxifragales > Crassulaceae > Sedum > Sedum album. The sequence goes on from QZGG01000553.1 coordinate 82,550, forward strand.
CCACATGGAGTACAATACATAGGTGGAGTGGAGGGACAAAGGCAAGCCTTTCAACAGGACAGAGCTGATAGGAATTCTCACTAATAAAATGCTCCGCAGCTTGATTCTCTTCTGCTATTGCTTTGCTCTATCTAGTAAAGGAAGAAGTGAGAATATGTAGTGCAAAAATTTCGATTCATATTCAACCACAAATTTGGATATTTTATTTACTTTGTTGCATTTCTGCCGAAGGAAATGGATCAGTGAACATTCATATATCTTGCATGATTCTAACCCATCGGAAAAGATTTAGAAGGATCATCAATATTTAGTGAGATAGTAGGACACAATCTCATATATCAATTTATAATAATTCAACGAATGAGATTTAAAATTAAATAACCTCCATATTCAGCCGTTCCGTATTTTCGCAAATTCAAACGCCAAAATTTAATAAAACCAACTTTAACATTAATTGTTTAATTAATCAAAACAACAGCTCTAATTTTGTGCATCCATCTTACAATAACTTAATGTCGCATGATCCTAACCCTAACCACCCACCTATTCTATAATTCAAACAAAAAGATATATTTTGATAAAAATACACTATCTGACATATTTTATTTGTTCGTATTTGTTTGATGAATTAGTGTATATAAGTTTTAAAAAATCATACAAATATAATCACAATTGGGACAAATGGAGAAAAATGTTATGAAAATGGCAAAACCGTAATTTTCTTAACTTATTTAACACTAACATAAACACGAAGTCGCTCTCGCTCGCCGACTGTTTCTCGCCGCAGCTCTCGCAGCATCCTTTTCCGTCCAATCAACGGTCTTCGATTTTCTTCTCCAGTGAGTAATCGATTTATTTTTCCACTCATATAATTATCTGTTTTTCGTTATCGAATTGAATTCGAATTCAAGCGTAATTGATGCGCCCCGGAAGAAAGGGAATTTGACAAATTAGGTCAAACTTGATTCACGAATTGGATTGATGTTGAATTGATTAAATACGCAAAAGCTTTATTTTTTAGTTATATAACTGAATGACGATTAATTTGTAGATATGGAAAGTGAGAGCTTGAGCCCTGAGGTGTCTGTTGAATTAAATGGGACTTCAAGTCATGTCAATGGAAAGGAAGATTCTGTTGATGTCTCGTCTTTGAGCTTAAATGATGAAGATGCTGATAAGGCTTCAGGTACGTCTTTATTTAACTGAATGTTGTATATGTGAATGATGGGTGGCATTTTTGGTGATCATTTAACTTATAGTTCTGTGAATTTTGATTAGCCGCTGCGGTTTCCGTGAGTTTATCTATTTTAGGGGCACCTTATCTGTATTGTCCAGTCTCATGAAGCATCTGGTTGCGTTTGATGTTCTGGATATAATTACGTCAATATAAATCATTATATTAGCTTGAGACATCTGTATGAAATTTGTGTTTCATAATTAAGTGAGTTTATGTTCTTATTCCTTCCTACTATTGCAGAAGTTGCAAAGAAGAAGAAAAAGAAAAACAAGAGCAAGTAAGTGCTTATTTGATGGATATATTTGAGTAAAAATTTATCCTTAAAATTTTGATGAAATTTCTTGGTATTAGGAAAAAGAAAGAGACACCTCAACAGACAGATCCACCATCTGTTCCAATCATTGATCTTTTCCCATCTGGGGAGTTTCCCGAGGGGGAAATTCAGCAATACAAGGATGAGTGAGTCCCTGCCTTGCTTTTTATTGCATGTTTCTGTTTCAAGGTCTCTGATTGCGAATTGTGATACATGTAGAGGGAATTTATTTAGCAAGTTTCCTTGTAAAATGCTTATATCCATTATGTCTATCATGTATCCCTATGGATGAATAATAAGTAAATAATTTGGAAATCATAGCAACCTATGGAGAACAACATCCGAGGAAAAGAGGGATATGGAGCGCCTCCAAAAGCCAATATATAATTCAGTGCGTCAGGCTGCTGAAGTTCACCGCCAGGTTCGTTGCTTAGTGCTACTACTATCTACAGTTTGATTATAATATAGTTAACCTAAGAACTTGGTCTCAACTGGTGTAGGTTCGGAAATACATCAAAAGTATATTGAAGCCTGGAATGCTAATGATAGATATTTGCGAGACCTTGGAGAACACAGTGCGGAAGTTAATATCTGAGAATGGTCTACAAGCTGGGATTGCATTTCCCACTGGGTGCTCTTTGAATTGGTAACTTGATGATCCTAAAGGTTTGAAAATTCATTCCATATCAATGAAGCCTCAAAAAAATTCGCTTTACAGGGTTGCCGCACATTGGACTCCAAATTCAGGAGACAAAACTGTCCTTGGCTATGATGATGTGATGAAGTTAGATTTTGGGACACATATTGATGGTAACGTAGAACTTATTATTTTACAAGCCATTTCATGAGAATATATTATTTCAACGGCAAAATATACTCATTGACAAAGTACTGCAAGTTTATTCAATCATTTGCTTTTTTGTCTGCAAATTCTAATACTGTATCTTAATGGAGATAAGCATTTTTATGGCCCCTGGTATGCAGCTATGTTTTTCACTTTTGCATTTGGTTTGTGTTCCTGGTTCAATAGGCCGCATAGTGGATTGTGCATTCACAGTTGCATTCAATCCAATGTTTGATCCTCTATTAGAAGCGTCACGTGAAGCAACCAATACAGGGATCAAGGTAGATAACTTTTTTCTCTTGCTGAGGGTTGTAAAATATTTTCTGATGCTCATCGAGACACTCACTCTGATGATAATAAAAATGAATGTCTAAAGAGGTTACTTGAAACTAAAGAAGAGTGTCATTTCTGTTTAGTATTTATGGCTACATGTCAACTGAATTTAGTGGTACTGGTGAGGCAATCCGGTCCAATACTGTAATTTAGCTTCTAAGTTCAATTTTCTTCTAATAGTGCGTACTAGTTGTAAAGTAGAGATTTTTGGATGAGAAATTGAGGATCCATCATCTATGTATTTGTTTATGTTATTGTAGGAGGCAGGAATTGATGTGCGTCTTTGCGATATTGGTGCTGCTATTCAAGAAGTTATGGAGTCTTATGAGGTTGAGATTAATGGGAAGGTGTTCCAAGGTATGGTGTAAAAAACCTCTTTGTGATTCATTAGTGGTCCTCGTGGCACTTGTGGTACTAAATTTTGATTTTTTACATGCAAACTTGGTATACTCTTTCTTTGGCCTATGTCTATCTGTATTTATGTGGATGTAAAATGAGATGTAATCTAAAGTATAATAAGAGGTCTCTTCCGCAGTTAAGAGCATTCGTAACCTCAATGGACATAGCATTGGGCCATATCAAATCCATGCTGGAAAATCAGTTCCTATAGTTAAAGGAGGAGAGCAGACAAAAATGGAAGAGGGTGAATTTTATGCAATAGAAACTTTTGGCTCAACAGGTACACTGATGTTTATTGCAGGAACAATTCACTGTGACGCTATCTCTCGCCATCTTAACTTGATGTGGTTTTAAATATTTTCAGGGAAAGGATACGTTAGGGAGGATCTTGAGTGCAGCCATTACATGAAAAACTTTGATATCGGACATGTGCCACTACGGTTACCTAGAGCAAAACAATTGCTCACCACAATTAACAACAATTTCTCAACTTTAGCCTTCTGCAGACGTTACTTGGACCGCTTAGGAGACTAAATATCTGATGGCTCTGAAAAACCTTTGTGATTCTGGCATAGTTCAGGTAAACCTCCTTATCCGGCATTAACCCAAACCCAACGAATCTCCAAATGAAGCCACTCATTTCATTTTCTCATGTGTTTTTTTCTGATTTTACAGCCTTATCCTCCTCTGTGTGACATCAAAGGGAGCTATGTATCTCAGTTCGAGCACACAATTCTTCTCCGTCCAACATGCAAGGAAGTCATATCAAGAGGGGATGACTACTGATGCAAAAATCCCCTCATTTGTCTCAAGTATACTGTTACTACTGGTCTCGTTCGTAATTTATGGTTTGCAGCAGAAGAGTTTTGTAAAAACATATGCTTTAATCTCTCGCGGATAATTAAATACTCTGGCAAATTCTTACTGTTAAATTTTATAAATCACAACTTTGCTGACCCTTTTTCCAGCTGGCAAATGCCATTTTGAAGTAAATATTTTTTAGAAAATTAATGAAATGTACACAAATCTTATTTTCTGCCAAAAATACTTTAAGCTAAAATAATAAAAAATCCAAGCTCAAAAAAAAGTTCAATAGAAGAAACTTACCAAATGATGGCATATCCAATTTCCAACAAACAATCTCATAAAATTCACTCAAAATTAGATATGATTGAAATACCCGAATCACAATCGGGCGACCCGTGAACACCGATCGGATCCACGATTTCGCGATATAAGACGAAAAGAGCGTGCTGGCAGTGATGAGCATCCGTCCACCACAATCATAACATTTATTATCTGAATCCAGATTTGTCGTCGCACATCTCCGATCTCACTTTCATCATCCGATCTGACTCCGATCTCTTTGTCAAAATGCCTTCCGCTTACGGTGCTAGGTTGACCACTTTTGAAGACTCCGAGAAGGAGAGCGAATACGGTTATGTCCGCAAGGTATATTTATTTCAGCGATTTAGATTTGCGTTTGATAGTGATTAGTTGAGTCTAGATGTGATCTGGAGTTGTGTTGATGATAATTTTGGTGTATGGATGTTTAGTTTGATGTTTTGAGATCTGTTTCTGTTTGACTGTTTTATGATCTATTAGAAAATGGATTGGGAAATGGGTTGCTTTGTTGGTTTATGATCATCTGGAAACTTGAGTCTAGTTACTGTGGAGTGAAAGGGATTGAATTATTGAGTTTTTTGGGTCTGGAGTACAAAATGATTATGGAGTACAGGAGTAAATAATGATTATGTGTACTTGATATTTTTGTGTGACAGGTATCAGGACCCGTGGTGGTTGCTGATGGAATGGGAGGTGCGGCTATGTATGAATTGGTGCGTGTTGGACACGACAATCTAATTGGTGAAATCATTCGTTTGGAAGGAGATTCTGCTACGATCCAAGGTAACCTTAGTATGGTTTGATTGAAATGAGTTAGCTTGAAATAAGTTAATTTGGCAGTAGAGTGCTGTCATATTTTTGCCTTACTTGCATTTGCTCTTTTAGTTAATATTTGTAAACAGTTTGTGCCTAGACCGTCTTAAAACAAGAACAAGTATAACTCATAATTGCGTGGTAGTTGACAATGTAGTAATGTTATATATTTCTCAGTGTACGAGGAAACAGCTGGTTTGATGGTGAACGATCCTGTTCTGCGAACTCGCAAGGTATCCATCTGATATTGTTTCCTTGATTTAGAAATATGCCTACTGAGTGCAGTATCTTATACATATTTTGTGACTGCAGCCTCTCTCGGTAGAGTTGGGCCCTGGAATATTGGGGAATATATTTGATGGAATTCAGGTTAGCTCAGAGTTGGAAAACTATTTTTGTATTTCTGCATTTCTTCTCTTCTGCTGACAATAATGCTATTTTTATTTTTTTGTCACTTCTTTGTCAATCAGAGACCTCTAAAGACCATTGCCAAAAGATCTGGCGATGTCTACATCCCTCGTGGTGTATCTGTTCCTGCTCTGGACAAGGATATACTATGGGAATTTGAGCCAAAGAAACTAGGTACCCATGATAAGCATCAAATAGCTGATATGATTTTGTGGTGGTTATTAGTCCTTTGTGGGCTTTTTATAATATTTACTGTGATGGATTGCATCCTTTATTGGCAGGTGAGGGAGATCTTTTGACTGGAGGAGACTTGTATGCTGTAAGCCAAGATAACTTGAACTGGTCATTACAATTATATAATCATAGTATCGCTAAAATTTGTGATTAAATTGATTTTATTTATAATGCAATGTGTAGATTGTCAATGAGAATAGTTTGATGCAACATCATGTTGCACTTCCTCCTGATGCAATGGGGAAAATCTCTTATATAGCCCCTCCCGGTCAATATTCGTTGAAGGTTTGTATACTTAACTGTTTTCATGCATGTCTGGTTGTCAAAATTCCCCAATCTGACATGTGCTACTTTTCATTTCTGCAGGATACTGTCCTGGAGCTTGAATTTCAGGGAACTAAGAAACAATTTACAATGCTTCAGGTGATTAAATTTCCTTTTTCTCCTCACAAGTTAACCTTCAAGCAAATAGTGATTATAACTTCTTTGGTTCATCGTAGACTTGGCCTGTACGTACGCCTAGGCCTGTCGCATCAAAGCTTGCTGCAGATACACCCCTTCTTACTGGTCAGGTATATAAATGTGTAATTCAGTGTACGACATGAGAAACCTTGTTACTATATATCTTGGGGAATAATGTGTTCATATTATGCTTGTTGTCTCAGCGTGTCCTAGATGCTCTTTTCCCGTCTGTTTTGGGTGGGACTTGTGCCATTCCTGGTGCTTTTGGCTGTGGAAAGACAGTTATTAGTCAGGCACTTTCCAAGGTGTGTCATAACTCATGGTTTACTTTTAATATACATGCACACCCACTGATGATCTTCTTTTAAAAATGTTGGAAATCACAAAAGCTTTTTCTTGATGATTACAAAATGAAAAATTGTAAACCTTTAGTTGTCATAACTTTGAGATTTATTCATAGAAGCTATGTTGACATATATTGTACACTTATGCACTGTAAATTATAAATATCTATTGAATATACTGTTTGGTTTTGATATATCCTTTCGATTTTCTTTGATGAAATAAAGGCTCATCTAGTGGAATATTACCTCCTTCCATAACGCAGCTACTGTTTTGACAGCATAATAGTAACATTTGGATTTTTCTTCGCAGTACTCTAACTCGGATACTGTTGTATATGTTGGTTGTGGAGAAAGAGGAAATGAAATGGCTGAGGTTTGCCTTTTATTCTGTAACATAAATGCTGTTTTATCCCTTCTTATAATAGGTTTAGTAAGATAGTTATTTGTACTCGCTACTCGGCATCAGGTGCTTATGGATTTCCCTCAACTTACTATGACGCTGCCAGATGGGCGTGAAGAATCTGTGATGAAGCGTACTACACTTGTTGCCAACACATCCAACATGCCTGTGGCTGCCCGTGAAGCTTCTATTTACACAGGTTATCAGGATTATGCAGATTTTTAATATTGTTCTCCGTATCAAGACGCGCATCATGTTTAAGATCTGTTCATCATGTTTAAGGACCGTTGATATCTTTGAATAAAGTCGCATAGTTCGACATTTCATTTACTCCTGGTCCTGCATACCTAACATACTATTCATTGCAGGAATCACTATTGCTGAATACTTTAGGGACATGGGTTACAACGTCAGCATGATGGCGGATTCTACCTCTCGATGGGCAGAAGCATTGCGTGAAATTTCAGGACGTCTGGTAATTTTTTCCTTCTTTTATTTATTTTCATTGACGATTGTTGACCCCTTATACTGAGACTTCGTCCATTTTTCTGTTCTGCGGCTCCTTACGAAGTTGGTGTATCCTTACTGAAGACAAATTAATTTCACAAAACTATTACTGAGTGGCTATGTTAAATTTCATTCTTGTGCCAAGATCTTATTATTTGATCATGGTGTTGAAATCCCGGACTACTAGTCGACGCCAACACAGTTTGAAGTTATTTTTCTGTTCAATTAGTTTGCAAAGGCATCTCAGACTACCCGTCTTTTCCCCTAATTTTATTTCAGGCTGAAATGCCTGCTGATAGTGGATATCCAGCGTATTTGGCAGCAAGGTTAGCTTCTTTCTACGAGCGTGCTGGAAAAGTAAAATGTCTAGGTGGCCCCGAGCGTACTGGAAGTGTCACCATTGTGGGCGCTGTTTCACCCCCTGGAGGAGACTTTTCGGACCCTGTGACATCTGCAACTCTTAGCATCGTACAGGTGCAATATTTTAGCTTCTGTTGTTGGATTTTGGGGGTTATATTGCATTTATGGGATTTTACAGCTTAAACTTTCCCTTTGCTATTTTCTTTGGCGTTTTTGCATTTCTAATACTGCACGTGTATCTCATAATCGTCACAATAACAACCTTAATTATATGCTGGCTCAAGCTTGAATTCTCATGCAGATAGCAACCTTTCTCATATTTCTAGTATCGTGCCAATCAAAGACATATGTAATCTTTGTACATGCAGGTTTTTTGGGGTCTTGATAAGAAACTTGCGCAGAGGAAGCATTTCCCATCTGTCAACTGGCTCATATCCTATTCGAAGTACTCAACGGTACGCTGAGAAAAGCCTTTGTTCAGTTGTATAACTTTTATTTTATTTCCTTTAGACACTGAGTTATTCTTTCCTTGCCATTCAGGCTTTGGAATCTTTCTATGAGCAATTTGACCCAGACTTTATTAACATCAGAACAAAGGCCCGTGAAGTATTGCAACGAGAAGATGATTTGAATGAAATTGTCCAGGTATATCTCTATCTTTTTGTTTATCTGTCCTCTTGACCTGGTATGGAGCCATTTGAGCTGATGGATTTTAAACTACGTTTTACTTCTTGATATGGTTTATTCAGTTTATATATCGTTGGCCTGTTTTCATAACAGCCTCTAATATTACTTGAATAACTATGTTGACTAATGTAATTGTGCGACTTTTGTTCATTTTTATCATTTGCAAGTGACTTGCTAATGATTTGTTTTAACTTTTCTGCTTCTCTGTGCGCTCTATGGTCTTTACAAAAATCCCTGGTCTCTCATTTGCATTTCTATTTTGCTTGTTACAGCTTGTGGGTAAAGATGCTTTAGCTGAGTCAGATAAAATTACACTGGAGACTGCAAAACTTTTGAGGGAGGATTATCTTGCTCAGAACGCATTTACCCCGTGAGTAGTTTCCCCTAGTTATCTTTCTCACTGATGGCTTCAACTTTGATCACTATTCTTTATGGTAGAGAAATTCATTTTTCCTTGCTCTGGTTGACAGATATGACAAGTTCTGCCCATTCTACAAGTCTGTCTGGATGATGCGCAATATTATTCACTTCTTTAATTTGGCAAACCAGGTTAATTAACCCATCAATGTCAGAATGTTTTATGGAGTCCCTGGTGAACAGTTTATTGACCTTTCATCGTGTTGTTCTTTAGGCCGTGGAACGAGGAGCGGGTTCTGAAGGACAGAAAATAACTTACACTCTCATTAAGCATCGGATGGGAGATCTTTTCTACCGCCTTGTGTAAGATATTTAAATTATTGGAATACTAACTTTATTAAAGACTACTGCATTCCACATCATGACATACCTTGTTTTTCGTATTGCAATAGTTCCCAGAAATTTGAGGACCCGGCAGAAGGAGAGGCAGCTCTAGTTGCCAAATTCCAGAAGCTGCATGATGACCTCACTCAAGGTTTCCGCAACCTCGAGGATGAAACCCGTTAATGACCTGAATGTCCTCCATACCAAGGGGGCAGTCTATCATTTACCAAAGTGGCTCAATCAGTTTTCATGCCTTTATTTTACCGAACAAAACTAAACAATATGGTCTTCCCTTGTGCAATCAGGGCCACTGTCTGTGGTGTCCTTGAAGCTGGAGCATGTGCATCTGTAAGTGTTGTCATTCTATTTGGTTCGGTTGTAATAAAGAAGAACAGTCTTCCTGAAGAAATAAACATAACAATGAGAACGCTTGTTCAGATTCGGTGTAAGTATATGTTATTTCTTAATCTTTTGCGATAACATTTGTATTAATTCTTCTGCTCTTCCCTCCTAGGGTATTATCAACAACTAATGTACCGAACCTCAATTTAAACGGATGAAAATGTTCCTAGGTTCCATTTTCAATCCCCAAACATCTAAGATGGTTTTTGGTCATTACATTAAAATAAAAAAAATGTCCCTCAATTTTAAATTATTCTCCAAACACAAACATTAAAAGCTATACGTGTTCCTAGTCCAATGTTCTTGTACTAGTCTTCTCAATTTTAAGCTCTTAAAATCGTTCAACAGAAGGAAAAAAACCGGATGGAAGGATGACCGAAACAACCTATAGAGATAAGATTATATTGATCAGAAGTTATGAACCAAGTCAACTTCCAGCACCTCAAAATTCCATTCCGCGTCTAAGAGAGATGCACATTATGCTGTTATCCGATACTTCAGGAACACGCAATTTTAAACTATGATTGTTCCACACATCACCATTCAGACAGAAGGTATATTAACTATTGATTAAACAGCTTATTGTCTCCTTACATGCCTATCTTTTAAATATTTATATGTCAGCCAGATCACTCAACCTTGACTATGAATAAGATATGACTTGCCAGTTTCCAACTACCATCCTCGAACACATAGTGGTGCATCTTCATGTTTCGTATAAAAGCTCATAAACCGCAAAAGCACATAAGTAAGAACTAGCAATTTCCTTCACACACACAATTCAGTTACGATTGAGCATACTAACCAGAGCAAAGAAACTAGGAAGTGCCGAGAATGGAGGAGGAGGAAGAGGAGACGATTCCATTTTGGACTATCACGCCATCAACGGACTGGTCATCCATGATCTTCAACTTCACAACCTTCATCATTGTAATGATCTTGATGTTAGGGCTGTGGATAAACTACTGTGTTATTCCAAAAATGATCAAACTGATGCATCAGATCGGCAATTCAAAGTCACTCAAGCGTGATCTTGAATCCATCAACATCATTCTGATTTTATTTGCTGTGATATGTGGAGTATTCACCCAATTAACTGGGAACGAGGAGGATGAACACAATCAGAATAGACTTAGACATACTAGCAGATCATCAGCACATCCAACTCATCATCCAGAAGACAACCAAATCGTTTGGATCCATCAAGCTGAGATCATTTCAGAGGATGAGAATGAGATATACTACGATGCAGAATCAATGGAAGATCATGATGACGAGACTCCACCAGAACTATTTCCGCCACCATCGCCACCACCTCCACCACATGAGACACAAAGACAGTGGGTGACATCAGATATGACTCCACCTTCTTCGCCATATGCGCGTCTCTGGGCGCCATCAGCCCCACCTTTAGCACTGTTGGCATCAAAGTCCACGGAAAGAGGTTACGTGATCTGCAATAAGACAGTTGGATGCTGGATTAATTTATAGTAATAAATTCAAAACAAGAGTATTCCAATACTTCATCAGCAATTTGAGTTATAACTAGTTATGTACTTTACCTACTGTACACACTGTTGTAAATTTTATAAACAGATTTTTGAAAAAAAGATTAATGCGCAATATATGTTCTAGCCGAAAAAATGGTTTATTTTACAATAATTTCCATCATTCTTTCTCATACAATCAGCCCATTTTCAAAAATTATTAGTCGCGGTCGATAATCATTTTGCATGTATAAATGAAGAATAAATCAACAGTTGGCGAGACGCCTGACTTTAAACCTCCAAAGGAAATTATGAATTCAGCGAGAATGTCATTAACATTAGCTATGTAGTGCACAAAACACAACCATATTCACCAATTCAAAATTGACCTAAAAACAGTTTTCAAGGAGAATTTAATCATTCAAACTAATAAACAAGTAATCAAATCTCCATTTATTTACTTCATTGTATAATAGAAAAATTTGAAGGCACTTGGAAATGTTAGGGTTACCTGAAAGCGAGATTTTGAGCATGTTAGCAAGCACTTGGAGAATCAAATTCATAAACAAATCGCGCAAGCCACATTGCATTAAATCTGAACAACTGCGTCTGTAATCAATCCCAGAGCAATCCGTCTCGTTCACCGAAAACCGTCCAGACCGGATTTTTTCTGTAGAGGATTTTGATCGGGAAGATGACGATGACGTCATGATTCCATTTGTGATGAGGTGATTGGATGGGATTTGGAACATGTGAGGAAAGGAGATGACGTCATCAATATAATTTGGGCTGGGCCGCTGCGCAAGATTCTCATCCAGCCAACAGCCCGTCATTTCATAAATGACTAGTAAATTTATTTGAAAAATTAAATTATTTATTTCGAAACATGCATGCAAATATATAATTTTTTAAATGAGTTATTTCAATTTTATTGTATAACAACTTGGACACGTCTCTTTAAAAACACTCAATTACAGTCTGTACCGACTTTCACTCTCGTAATCAATCCATATTTCTGGAATAGACAGCTTTCCTGGACGCTTTTGTAACTTATTTGGAAATGGATGATGACACGAAACCAATATCACTCAACGCGTTCAAAAGCTTGCGTTTCATACTGCTTGTTATGTATTGAATATGTGATTCTGAACATAAGTTTTCACATGAGCTATTTCACAGAATGATCAATCATTGATGTCGCACAATCTTTGATGACAGGCCAAGCATCCATGCTCATGTTCCATTTATTTGATGGGGCCTACCTTTATGTTAATAACTCAGAACCTGAAAATATGAAGAAATGAAAGGGACAAATCAATACAAAATAATATATTTTGATCTCTTTTAGCATACCATTGTTCTATGGTAGAGTGAATTGTGTGCGTAAACCCAGTATTTCTGATTGACAAACTGAGTTCAAGACAGCTTTCAACAAATTACTTATTCTACTTTCTGCTTGGAATTCACGTTTTCGAGCAAGAGTAGAGGTTCGCTATATAAATAAACACCCATTGTATAATGCCATAAACATTCTATAAAGTTATCCATCACACTAACCACACAACAAACATTCAAAAGCAAGTGTCTCAACTTACATATATATTGAAGCCAGCATCCTTCTCCCCGCTCCTCCCCATCAGAAACAGAAATGGATGATGATGAAGATGAGCACCAGCAGCCCAGCACTCCATTCTGGTTAAAGAACACCACATTTCAATCATCCAAAAACAGTACACTCACAACCTTCTCATCCATCCTGTTCAACTCCACATTAGTCATACTACTACTCATTGTAGCGGCAGCTCTCATCTTCATCTTTTTTCTCATCCCATCAATCCTTGATTTTACATCACAAATCTTCAGACCCAGTTCAGTAAAGCGCAGCTGGGACTCACTCAACTTGGTTTTGATCTTGTTTGCTGTCATATGTGCATTTCTTGGCAAAACCACAAACAACGACAATGGAATTCCAAATCCCAACTCGGCCTCTGGTAGATTCAGATCGCCATCACCATCCCCAAGTTATAAGTACAGGGAACAAGAACAGCAGCGTTACAATGAGTATTCATATCCGATGACACCAATAAGAAGCAGCAGCTCATATCCAGATCTGAGGCAGCGTGAGTATACCAATTCACCGATTTCACCTTGGGTTACTGCTGATTACATCGACCGCAGCAGTAGGGTAACAAATGCCGCCTATCGATTCTCAGATGACTCTCAATTAAGAAGCTATCAATTCTCTGATCCAGATGTGCAGATCAGTGCCAATCCCAAACCATCCATTGAAACCAAAGACGATATATTTGTTGAAAATCCAAAACCAGTGGAAGCTTTGCCACAAGACTTAACACCCACCACCACCACCAGCAGCACAACTACCATTCAATCCTCTTCCAGAGATACACACAAGAGTCAAACCAAAGTCAACAATAACATATCAAGCAGTGGAAAGAACTGAAGAAACTATTGCAAAACAAAATCAAACAGCAACAGTAAGACGCAAAGCAAAGAGAGTTCATCGAAGCTTCGATGATGCTTTTGAAAATCGAGTTGATGAACAGCTGCAGAAACCACCGTCTCCTCCTCCACCGCGCACGGCGGAATCAGATCTGAATGAAAAGAAGAAAACAGGAGCGACGAAAGAATTCCTGACATCATTATACGGCAATCAGAAACGCAAGAAGAAAAGAGAACGCCAGCGAAGCGTAGACAACTTCGATCTCATCCTCCTCACTCAGCCTACAAACGCACCGCCGCCGCCGCCTCCGCCGCCGCCGTCAGTTTTCAAGAACCTATTCTCAACCAAAAAATCCAAAACCAAAAAAGCAGTATCAGATCAGTCAGATTCGATCGTATCGAAATCCAGATCCACACAAACGAACGCTACGGCTAAAATCGCCCCAACGCAGCCGCCGATTCCGATTCAATCAGCCAAATCCAATTCTTACAGCATCTCAAGAGGAAACGAGTCGCCATCATACGGAATTCCGGAGCCGCCTCCGCTGCCTCCATTCGGAATGCCGGTGTGGAAATTCGTGGTGGAAGGTGACTATGTGAGATTAAAGAGCATGAATAGTTCAAGAAGTGGATCGCCGGATCCGGAGGACGAGAGTCTTAAAGATTCTTCAGGGAATGGAGGGAGTATGAGGTCGGAGATGGATTCTGATGACGGAGGAGAGTCACCGTCGCCATCGCATACGACGGAAACGGCGGCGTTTTGCCCTAGTCCGGATGTGGACACGAAAGCTGAAAATTTCATCGCGAGGTTTCGGGCTGGGCTGAAGATGGAGAAGGTGAACTCTGGGAAGGGTGTGGGCTTGTCCAGACTCGGCCCAAATACAAACATAAATTATAATGGTAATTAAAAGATGGATGTTTGGACGAAGTGGGGTTGGCCTAGTGGTTAGGCACCCACTATCTGGATCAATAGGTCTCGGGTTCGAGTCATGGGGTAGGAGTGAATCCCGATAATCCCTTTTAAAAAAAAAAAAAAAAAAAAAAAAAAAAAAAAGATGGATGTTTGTTTATTCTTTTTTCAGTTTTGTTTCATTTACTTGCATTTTAATAAGATGAGAAGTTTAAGAGATATAGTTTTTTGTAAAAAAGGGAGAATTTATTTCACTATTTATTTAACAATTTTTGGTCTTGATTAAATATTTTTTTATTAAATTCCGTTGAATTTGTAAGATTACGGACGATTGAATTTGACGATTTTCTATTTAATTAAAGTTGTTTGATTAATATTTAACTCTAATATTTTTCTTACCAATATATCTTTGTTCTTCTTTCAACTTTTCCCTTAATATCAATTATCCAACACTCAAATGACAGCATTGAAACATAATAAACAATTTTCTCAAAAGTGCAAAGTCACACTTGCCAGCACATACAACTGTTTAAATATGAATTAAATGCAGGATTGCAACCTAAAAACATGCTCACCATTTACTCTCATGGCTAAAATTGTTTATTCTCACAAACATTCTCTCACATTATAATTCATATTTTTCATAACACATACAATTTTATATTTTTTAAAAGAGCATTGACGTTCGATAATGTCGAAATGACAAAAATATCCTGAAACATTGCTACGAAAATGTGTATTTACCTTAAAGAACCAATCAATTAATCACTTTTTCTAAATAATCAATCAACTAAAATATAGATTTTTTTACTTTTACAATCCGTTTTTAATTGTGTAAAGAACAACATTTGCCATTTGGTCTTGCTCTAGTCAACCCCATAAATCAAGAAAGTTAAAAATCCGCACTTTTCACCAGACGCAATCTCCAATCAGTCTTCTTCTCATTGAAGTTGAATCCCCTCCACAATAAAAGCCTCGCATTTCTGGAACCCACCACCGCCAGCTGCTTCAAGAAACCATAAAAAAGCTTCCTTTTTTATTTTTTGAATTTTACAGTGAGGGAAAAAACACAAACTTGGGAAAGATTGAATCTTTAGTAAAAAGAAACAATCTTTTATGATACCCTCGTATCGTTGTACAGTTGGGTATTCGAAGCACGATTGGTTTTAGTTGTTTATTGTTAAAAGATTTTTTGGGTATTTTTCGGCTGGAAGTTTTTAGGTATTTTGGTATACGATCGCTTTGCGTTGATCGGTTTAGCGGTCGAGTGAAAGAGAGAATTTGGGTTTTGCAAGGAGGGGTTTTTGATTGGTGATCTCTGATCTTGGGATTGGGGTGAGATTGATTGGAATTGGAGAGTCGGTTGCTGTGTATTGTCTCTTGTATTGGATGATTTGAAGGAGCTTCAAGAACATTCTGGGAATGGTAAAGTCAATGCTTTGTTGAAATTTGTAGATTGGATTTGGGAATGCTGGTGGAGTTTAGTGATTTCATTTTGTGGGATTGGATCGACTTTTTTATGAATGTTCCCTTTTTGAGTTTATGACATTTTTGTTTTGCAATAAAGCGGCATTTGGTTAGAAGGATTTGCCTTAACAAGATTGAATGAAATGCCGGTTATCCTTGTTTTTTACTGCAAAAGTAGTATTGGGCTGTTCATTTTCTTCTTTATTTCTATTTCTGCTTGAACACAGGTGAAATAAGAATTTGTTGGTGGAATATTGTATACAGAAAGAAAACGGGTACACAGATGAATGCATTGAATCCTCGTTTATTGCTAATGAATGTTACTAGATGCGTGAGACTCAGTATAGCTGATAGAGTTACTTGATTTTGCAGGCTGCACCTGTTAATATTGTTGTCGGTTCTCATGTGTGGCTTGAAGATCCAGAGGAGGCTTGGATTGATGGTGAAGTTACTAAAATCAATGGCCAGGAGCTTCATGTTCGAACTAAAAATGGAAAAATGGTAAGCATTTCACCTTGAAATTTTGTCTTCTGAAGTAGCACATAGCAACATTGTAGTCCTCTATTAATATATCTAAATAAGTATTTTTTGTGAAAATGAAGAGAGGTTTTGACATAGCATCGACTGATGTTGACTTTAGGATTTATAGATTTTAAGTTAACCAATGTGTTTTTACTTTTATCTAAATAAAGTTCTATTAAATTGAACTGTTAGGTTCACAAATGAAATAGACAATGAGAATGAATGCAATTATTATGGTTTTCACCGACATAGAAATTATTTATAAACTATGGAAGAATTTTTGCTAAACCCATTTGGGTGACCAGTGTCTGTGACTTTAATAACTAAGTCAATGCTCATTGTCGAACATCATTGAATGCTTTCTCATGGGCTTTACACAGATTGTCACAGATGTGTCGAAAGCTTACCCTAAAGATACAGAAGCGCCGGCAGGAGGTGTAGATGATATGACAAAGCTTTCTTACTTGCATGAACCAGGAGTCTTACAGAATTTGGCCACAAGATACGATCTCAATGAGATATATGTGAGCTTTCCTTTTTTCTTGACCTACATTATAGTTGTATTAATGCTAAATAGAAATTTAAATGGTAATGAATTTATTTATCAGACATACACTGGAAATATCTTGATAGCAGTGAACCCGTTTCAACGGCTACCTCATTTGTATGACGTTCAAATGATGGAGCAATATAAAGGGGCAGGTCTAGGGGAGCTAAGCCCTCATGTTTTTGCAATTGCAGATGTTGCGTACAGGTTATATCACTTTCATGTGTTGTGACATTTTTCAGTGTTCTGTAAGCATTACTCTTCTGACAACTCATCTTTCATACAACAACAGGGCTATGATCAATGAAGGAAAGAGCAATTCAATTTTAGTCAGTGGAGAAAGTGGTGCTGGAAAAACTGAGACTACTAAGATGCTTATGCGTTATCTCGCTTACATGGGTGGGCGAAAGGAAGTGGAAGGCCGCACAGTCGAACAACAAGTTTTGGAGGTACATCATTGTAGAAGCCGTTCGATATAATTTTTGAATTATATTTGAAGTCAATCTTATTTTTGTGCGTATTTATAGTCCAATCCTGTTCTTGAAGCGTTTGGGAATGCCAAAACAATTCGAAACAACAACTCTAGGTATCTAATTACGTTGTTCAAATTAATTTCCGCCACAATTATATTTGGTTTTATAACTTTGATGTCATCAACTGCAGTCGTTTTGGTAAGTTTGTTGAACTCCAGTTTGACAGAGCCGGTAAGATATCAGGAGCCGCAGTCAGGACATATCTGCTTGAAAGATCTCGTATATGCCAAGTATCAGATCCTGAGAGAAATTACCACTGTTTTTATCATCTTTGCGCTGCTCCACGGGATGTAAGTTCAGGTCTGCTCTTAACGCTTTCTGTCTTTGAAGTTTATCATTCTTGAAAAATTATAATTACTTTGCAGATTGTTGAAAGATATGAGCTTGGAGATGCAAGATCCTTCACTTACTTAAATCAGTCAAATTGTTTCAAGTTGGATGGTGTTGATGATGCTCAAGAATACCTTGACACTGTAAGGGCTATGGATGTGGTTGGAATAAGCAAAGAGGAGCAGGTTAGTGTGTCAAATATGAAATATTTGATGTCTCGACTTCAGTGTTATAAAAATATGTTACATTTCATTTTCCGCAGGAAGCCATTTTTAGGGTTGTTGCCGCAATTCTTCATCTTGGTAATGTCAACTTTGCTAAGGGGTCTGAGATAGATTCATCCGCCATTAAGGATGAGAAATCCCGATTTCATCTTAATATGACCGCTGAGTTGTTAAAGTAAAGTTTCAGATTTTACATTTAGATGTACTTATTTAACAGGCTGCCATTTGTAACTTGTAAGTGACAAAGTTGAGTAACCTTTTATTTCTTCTATATTAGGTGTGATGCTCAGCATTTGGAAGATGCTCTAATTAAGCGGGTGATGGTGACACCAGAAGAAGTTATCACCAGAACACTTGATCCCACGAATGCTGTGGGTAGCAGGGATGCATTGGCAAAAACAATATACTGTCGCCTTTTTGATTGGTAATGCTCAAAGACAGTTTTTATCTTATTTGATAAAAATATTCTCGTGTATACGAAATTCATATAACAATCACACATTTCTAATTTTCAGGCTTGTGGAGAAGATTAACAGTTCTATTGGGCAAGATCCTGATTCAAAGTCATTAATTGGAGTTCTAGATATCTATGGTTTCGAGAGTTTCAAGACCAACAGGTGACAATTAATTTATCAGAATCTAATTTCTGAAGGCAGCAGCTCCTTTACATCAATCGGAGACAATAAGCATCAATAATTCAATATCATTTTAATCTTCTCATGCTGTATGTAACAGTTTTGAGCAGTTCTGCATCAATTACACAAATGAGAAATTGCAACAGCATTTCAATCAGGTAGGCTTAACGTGTCTGTTTCAAATGCTTTTTTTCTGTACCTTGTAACTTAATTTTATTAATATGATTGTCTGCAGCATGTATTTAAGATGGAACAAGAAGAATACACTAAAGAAGAGATCAACTGGAGCTATATTGAGTTTGTTGACAACCAAGATATGCTAGATTTAATCGAAAAGGTTTTTGTTTTTTCGATGGCTTAATCTTCAATTCCTAATTCACAAATAAACTGCATCGCATGATGTTATACAGAAACCTGGTGGGATATTTTCACTTCTCGACGAGGCTTGGTATTATATTTTTTCTCTTTCCTTCCTCGACAGTGTCTTATTTTTTCATCCTTGACAAAATTTATTTCCTTTGCTTTTAATCCTTTTCACCCGGATGCAGCATGTTTCCAAAGTCCACTCATGAGACATTTGCTCAGAAGCTGTATCAGACCTTCGCAAAACATCAGAGATTTATTAAGCCCAAACTTTCTCGTACCAACTTTACAATTGCTCATTATGCGGGCGAGGTACACTTATATGCCTTCATTTTATTTGGTTGTGTGTCCAATTCATTTATCAAATCTCATGTTAAAGGAAGTTATAGCTCTCACATTTATATAGGTTATGTACCAAGCTGATCTTTTCCTTGAGAAAAACAAAGATTATGTGGTGGCAGAGCATCAAGCTTTATTGAATGCTTCAACATGCTCGTTTGTTGCAAGCCTTTTCCCACCCCTTCCCGAAGAGTCTTCCAAGTCATCTAAATTCTCCTCCATAGGATTACGTTTTAAGGTGATAAAAATATTCCGTAGTATGAATGTTGTTATGATTTATGGTCATTAATATTGATCATTTTTTCTTACCCAATGGCAGCAACAACTTCACACATTGATGGAGACATTGAACGCAACCGAGCCACACTATATCAGATGTGTCAAACCCAATAATGTTTTGAAGCCTGGAATTTTTGAATAAAAATGTCATCCAGCAATTACGTTGTGGTGTAAGTATCCAGGGAGATTAATTTTTCTAGCTTGTACTGTCTGGTTACCTTTAAAAACATACATATTCTCCTAATCTATACTTTCCAAAATGGTAGGGTGTACTCGAGGCAATCCGAATTAGTTGCGCAGGATATCCAACTAGACGGACATTCTATGAGTTTCTGAATCGTTTCAGTCTTCTTGCTCCTGATGTTGCGGATGGAAAGTAAGTTCCAAGCTAAATGCTATATGTCCATTCCAAATTTCTTTCCATTATCACTAGATTGGAGACTGACGATGAACTCCGTTACCTTGGCCAGCTATGATGAGAAGGTGGCTTGTCAAATGATTCTTGATAAGAAGGGATTAAAAGGATATCAGGTACTGAGGAACTCCCACTGTATATTCGCATTATGTGTCTCATCTTCTCGAGTATTATACCGTTATGATGTTATGAAAACTTTGTCCACACATCCTACTTAATGTTACACTCAGAAAGTAGGATCTGTGAACAGATTCATGTGGTGTTTTGGTGTGCTTTTAATAAGAAATTGATGTATGTTGCGTGGGGAACAGATTGGGAAGACTAAAGTATTTCTCAGGGCGGGTCAAATGGCCGAGTTGGATGCTAGGAGGGCAGAAGTACTTTTCTATGCCGCCAACACAATTCAACGGCTAATGCGCACATACATAGCCCGCAAGGAATATCTCAGATTGCGTCTAGCAGCTGTTGTAATTCAGTCATATCGGCGAGGTATCTTGTTATTTCAAGTTACAATCTGATGAAAAGTTTAATCCAACAGTCAGCCTATCGAGTATCATCTTTATTTCATTGTATCATTACTATCTTTCTAAAACTGGTTTTTTAGAGAGCTTATTTTGTTATTGATACTCTTTGTTTATAGGTGATTGCCATTTATACTGAAACACTATTATTAATCCATGCAGGAGAAATGGCACGTAAACAGTTTGAACAATTGAGGCAGGAAGCTGCAGCTATTAGGATTCAGAAAAATTTCCGCAGATACACAACAAGGCAGTCACATTTGAATTTACATTCTTCTGCTATCACAATACAGACAGGATTAAGGACAATGGCTTCGCGGAATGAATTTCGATTCCGGAAGCAGACCAAAGCAGCCATCAAAATTCAGGTTTCGTCTGCACTCAATGAATACTCTAAATATTAAAATTTGATAGACAATAGAGTAGATAATTACTCTTGTTATTGCATGCATTCTCTATACTTATTCGTGTGGTCACAGACTCGTTGGCGTGGACATCATGATTACGCTTACTACAAAAGCCTTCAAAAGGCAATACTTAATACTCAATGTGGCTGGAGAGCACGAGTTGCTAGGAAGGAACTCCGGGGTCTTAAAATGGTTGGTTCATTCTTATAACTTAATGAAACCAATTACATATGAGTACATGAAATAAATAAAAAATGATATTTAATTTCAAAAATAATAATTTCTAATTTCAAAAATAATAATTTTTATTTCTGTTATTTATGTGAATATTTTAGGCAGCGAGAGAAACAGGGGCACTTAAAGAAGCAAAGGACAAATTGGAGAAGCGGGTTGAAGAACTCACATTGCGGTTGCAAGTTGAAAAGCAATTAAGGGTAGCCATTACTTCAAAATTCACATTGCATATTAAGTTCTTTGAATCAGTTTTCTTAATATAGATATTTTGATCAGACAAACGTAGAGGAGGCAAAGGCTCAAGAAGTATCAAAATTACTAGAGACAATAAGCACGCTGCAATTACAAGTTGAAGAAGCAAATGAGAGGATTGTAAAAGAGAAAGAGGCTGCTCGGAAGGCTATTGAAGAAGCTCCTCCTGTCATTAAAGAGACCCATGTTTTAGTTGAAGACACAAAAAAGGTCGAAGAATTAACATCAGAGGTTGATCAGCTCAAGGTAATTCAATAAATAATTTGGATTTCCGCATTCTCCAGAAAAAGATGAAATATCCTCCCAAAATCATTTTTATATTCTTCAATGGTGTGTCCATGATGCTAATGTGACATGAAGCGTCATAAATAGTTGATTACGGAGAGAAATAATAAAGATTCTGGTGCATTTGTTTCACAGGCCTTGCTGCAGTCAGAAAGACAGAAAATTGAAGAAAATATTCAAAATTTTGCGGCTGTTCAGGAGAAAAATGATAAACTTACCATGAAACTTGAGGATGCAGAAATGAAGTCGGTGGAGCTTCAAGAATCACTTCAGAGGTTTGTAAACGAGTTTGATGCTTGAAAAGTCATTTCTACTGAAAAAGAAGTGTTACATAACGTGTCATGACTCATGCCTGTCATCAGTGGATATTCGTAGTTAGAATATTTTAGATCATCAATAACTCTTAGGCAAACTGAACTCAGCTCTTGAACTATTCTTTACTATGATTAAGGCTTGAAGAGAAGCTCTCTAACCTTGAAGAAGCGAATGAGAGGCTTGTTAAAGAGAAAGAGGCTGCTCTGAAGGCTATTGAAGAAGCTCCTCCGGTCATTAAGGAGACCCCTGTTTTGGTTGAAGATACAAAAAAGGTCGAGGAATTGACATCAGAGGTGGAGCAGCTCGAGGTATTCAATAAATCATTTGGATTTCCGTGTTCTCCATTAATTAGGAAATAATTCTCTCTATATCATTTTTCATATTTCTTCAGTGGTGTGTACATGATGTGGACGTGACATGAAGTATCATAAATAGTTGATTACGAGAGATTAATAAATGTTCTGGTGCTTTTGTTTCACAGGCCCTGCTGCAGTCAGAAAGACAGAAAATTGAAGAAAACAATCAGCATTTTGTGATTGTTCAGGCGAAAAATGATGAACTTACCACGAAGCTTGAAGATGCGGAAAAGAAGTCAGTGGAGCTTCAAGAATCACTTCAGAGGTTTGTAAACGCGTTTGATGCTTGAAAAATCATTTTCTAAAAAAAAGTGTGACATAATGTATCGTGCCTTTCGTCATTGGATATTCATATTTAGAAATTAGAACATTTAAAATCATAAATAAGATAGAGACAAACTGACCTGCAATCTTGAATTACTCTTTACTATAATTCAGGCTTGAAGAGAAGCTCTTGAATCTCGAGTCTGAGAATCAAGTTTTCCGCCAACAAGCACTTTCCATGTCACCGACTATTAGATCTGCACCTACCCTTTCTCCTAAGACTACAATCACTCCTGTATTGCTCATGACAAGTTACACAGTACATAGCCATCACAATTTTTTAAATTTTAATTAAAAATCTTTTTTCACAGATCACTCCACAGCAAGGGACTGTTGCCAATGGTGAGACGAGGAAAAGACTTGTAAGCAAAGCTAAGAGTCTTCGTATATTATCTTGTACAGTCAACTTGTTCTATTTATAAATGCATCATGCTTTCCCAGGACTCTTCACCATCCTTCTCTAATCGGCAAGAACCAGAGGCTAAGCCACAAAATCATCTTAATGTAAAGCAAGCGGTGAGTAGTTGGGAATTGGGATGATTTCTATTAGAAGTAACTGTTGCGTGTGTTTTGTTGATGTCAATGATGTGAGCATTATATTGGTTACCAATGCTTTGTCATGCAGGATAACCAAGACCTCCTCATCAAGTGCATTTCAGAAGATTTAGGATTCACAAGTGGCAAGCCTATTGCAGCGTGTTTAATATACAAGTGTTTGCTTCACTGGAGGTCATTTGAGGTCGAGAGGACGACAATCTTTGATCGGATTATTCAAACCATTGTTTCGTCCATTGAGGTATTGTAATATCTTGTTAACTCAATGTAAAATGATAAATTTAGGTATCATTTCGAAGTACATAGTTCGGCATGTGCACTTATTCCTGCAAATTTTCTACTCCTGAAGGTCCATGATAATAATGACTCGCTGTCCTACTGGTTGTCAAATTCTACAACACTCATATTGCTTCTTCAAAGGACGCTCAAGGCTGGGGGAGCAGCTAGTTTGACTCCTCAACGCCGGAGATCTACTGCATCAGCTTCTCTATTTGGACAGATGTCTCAAGTAAGAAAAATAAATACCAGCTCACTTAATCAGTCTGATTTTTGTAAAATGCGATATGTTTTCTATGCTTAGGGAACTCGGATATCACCACAGAGTATCCCTTTCTCAAACATAGGATGACTGGAGGACTAAATGAAATGCGACAAGTCGAAGCCAAATACCCGGCTTTATTCTTTAAACAGCAACTAACTGCTTTCTTGGAGAAAACTTATGGAACTATTCGAGATAATCTCAAAAGAGAGATATCTCCATTACTCGGTCTATGTATCCAGGTAAATTAAAGTATAAGTTTTGAAACATTCTGTAAAGTTTAGTCTCAAATTTGTAATCGTTTTACTATGGGTATGGTACAGGCACCTAGGATTTATCGAAATAATTTAGTGAAGGGACGTACACAGGCCAATGCTGCAGCTCAGCAAGCTATTATTGCGCATTGGCAAAGCATCGTGAAGATCTTGAACAATTATTTGAAAACAATGAAAGAGAAATATGTGAGTCTGATATTTTTTTAAGCTGGTTGAGACTTCAATATCTTTCGCAATACAGATACATGATTCTTCATTGCTTCTTCAGGTTCCTTCGTTTTTGATTCGGAAGATGATCTCTCAAATATTTTCATTTATAAATGTTCAACTTTTCAATAGGTATAACTTACACATGAAATTCTCATCTGAGTTTCATCATTTTTCTTGAATAGCTTTCTTAAAATTAGTTCTTTGCAGCCTTCTTTTGCGGAGAGAATGCTGTTCAATCAGCAATGGGGAATATGTGAAGGCTGGACTGGCAGAATTGGAACAATGGTGTCGTGATGCAACTGAGGAGGTGGATTCTATCATCTGAATCTTTTAAGATCATGTACTCTTATATATTTGAGCAGCACTTTTTTATATTATTTTTCATTTTGAACAGTACGCAGGATCTGCTTGGGATGAACTAAATCATATCCGACAAGCAATCGGCTTCTTGGTACAACTGCTATTCTTCTTGAGTGACTCTCAGCCTTCTTGAGCAGCACCTTTTATCGAGCTTATTTATCACTCTTTTTTTCCTACTGTCCACCAGGTTATCCATCAAAAACCTAAGAAAAGCTTGCAGGAAATAACAACCGAGCTTTGCCCTGTGAGTGACTCTCAAGAATTTTCAATCCATATTTGTAACTTATAGTTAAAACTTTAATGAATCAGCCTTGATTTCATTTTCATCGCCTTCCCATATTTTTTCCATCAGGTGCTTAGCATACAACAGTTATATAGAATCAGCACAATGTATTGGGACGACAAATATGGCACCCACAGTGTATCATCCGAAGTAAGCATTACTTAATTTTTCTTTCTTAAATGAACATAGTTTTATTGAAAAAGGTGGGCTATCGGTTAGTTCTCTCTTCAAAGTATTGTCTGGATGGATTATCATGCTTTGATTTCTTTTCAGTAGCCTATTTAATTTGATTTCCTGTAAAATTGAGTAAAGCTTTTCTTAAACTTCAGGTTATTACAAAGATGCGAGCTTTGATGACAGGAGATTCCAACAATGCACTTACAAATTCATTCTTGCTGGATGATGACTCAAGGTAGCATTTCCCTCGCCAAACCAACAAGAAACTACCTAACTATTTGTTTTCCTTAAACTAAAACTCAGACCTGTACTGCTGATTTACGAAGTCACTGATTCCCATCTCATCTCATTCAGCATTCCTTTCTCGGTGGACGGCATATCGAGATCCATGGAAAAAATAGAAGTTGCCAGCATCGAGCCACCCTCATTAATACGAGAAAACTCGGGCTTCACTTTTTTGTTGCAGCAATGAGCAAATTATACTTCATTCAGCTTGGAGTCAAATTCTTCGAGCATACAGGCACTCTCCACAGTCTTAGTGGTATTTTTTGTGTCCATAATCCATATCTATATTTTCCCACTCATTTTTTAAAATTACACCAGCTTGATTTATGAAAACTGGGTAGCACATACGGGGCGGGTAATTCGTAATATTGGTTTGTTTGTCATTTGTTCGTGTGTACAAAGCGTATACTCATACTTTTGTGTGAATTTAAGCGTCCGGCTTTCAAGCAATATATACGAGTTTTTGACTGATCAGGTTATCATTTTTGTACTTATGTAAATAGTCATCTTGATCATGTAAACTCCAGGGAGGGATGTTATCATTCCTACCTTGATGTTGGCTTTCATTTTTAGTTTGGAACTCCTTACCTAGGGAAATAAATACCCACCAAGTTTGATTCCATGTGATTATTATCATTTTCATTTCTATACTAAAATATTGAAGATGGATTAGCTTTCAAAACCACTTTGACTTACTTTTACAAATATATCTTTTTTTGGACCACCATGAGATTACAATTCTTGTATTTTTGAAGTCCTACCAAATCCTTCCATGTCCATCAACTCCATCTTAACATTACCATCTCATAATCTCAACTATGCATCTTTTTAAGGTTCATGGAGTCAACTGGATTACTTAAATAACAACCAAAGCTACTTAACAACTCCTTCCAACTTTGCAAACCCACTTAGCCCTCCCTCTCAGTTCCTCTATATATTCCATACAACATTGCTGTCAGAAAACAGCAGTACAATTACAACTAACATTAACAGACTTTGTTTCTAGACCAGGTTTTCTTTAAGGAAGAACATGAAGGGATCAGGACGTGAGTCGAGTACAATCGATGTTCCGGAGAGCAGTGCAGATGCCAGAGGCGAAGCCCGCTTGTTCACTGGAAAATCATCAAGTATGGGGATTTATGCTTCAGCTCACAAGCCAACATCAGCTCAGAAAAAGGGTCTGGCTATATTTGATCTCATTTTAAGGATAGGTGCTCTTGTCACTTGTCTAGCTGCTGCCACTGCTATGGGTACTGCTGAACAGACTCTACCTTTTACTACCCAATTCTTTAAGTTTGACGCTGGCTACGACGACATGCCTGCCTTTCTGTAAGTTCACATATCCTTGCTGGCTCATATATGACTACAGTCTCTCATTAGGCTCATGAACATCTGAATGCAGGGCTTTTGTCATTTCCTTTGCCATTGCAACATGCTATTTTCTACTCTCATTGCCTTTCTCAATCGTGTCGATCATTCGCCCACAAGCAACCGGACCAAGGCTACTACTTGTCATCTTCGACACAGTAAGCTTTAGTATATAAACACTAGATAAACTTATGTGATTTTTGGTGAGTTTTTTGATAAATGTGATTTTGACGATACAGTTAGTGCTTGGGTTGACAATGTCAGCAGCAGCTGCAGCAACTGCAATAGTCACACTTGCACATGATGGAAATGCAAGCACAAACTGGTTACCAATCTGTCAACAGTTTGGAGATTTTTGTCAGGCAACCAGTGGCTCAGTGATCGGTTCGTTCATCGGCGTCGCCTTGATCGCGCTTTTAGTCATACTCTCAGGTGTTTCCTTGAGAAGACACTAACAGTCCTTTAGGACTGTGCTCCATAATCTGTGATGACAATACCAGAAAATTGTGTCTAGATTTGTGTTGTGTTTAAGGTTTGATATTTGTGTATTTGTTTGATGGACTCTGCCTTTGTTCACTGTACTTGAATTCTTGTAGTGGTTAACTATTAGTTTGTAATACTTGTGTAATATGAAAAGGTTCAAATGAGACATTACTTTTCGTGAGATCGTGAGATACAATCTTGAATTTTTCGACATTTTCTCGGAATGGCAGTAAATGAATCATTTTTAATCAATCAACACCACAGATATATAACACTTCCTTTCCTTGGACACAAGGTAAGGATTTGCAGTCTGACTACACATTAGGAATCAGTTTATTGAACATACTGGTCTCTGAATTGTACAACAAATGCTGAACATAAATTCCTCATTGGAAAAAGTTCATCTTCCATCAATGCGATATTTGGTGTTGCTCCTGGAGAAACAAGTTCAAGGAACTTCCACCTGAAATATGACAAATAGTAAGTCAGTGACGATGCAATTTTATCATTTTTTCAAGGTTCAGAAAGACATCGAATTTCTAAATGAGTGAAATGATGCGCACACATCATAAACTTGGTTAAGAATACAATGCATGGAGAAAAGATGAGCGAGCCTAGAGGTATGAACTGCAGATTTTACACTGAAGCTTTAACCACGAGAATTTATAAGAAAAAATGGAAGCTACTTACCGAAATCTAAGCCATCCCACACTTTTGTCTCTTCGTGTGCCAGAGCTTAACCAACAATGCTACCCCTTCTTGGAGTCTAGCCTTCCTCCCTGCGTCATAATTCCATAATTCCGTGATTACGTACCTTCCACTTGGGTTGTATTCATTGATTTCCTTCAAAGCAGTTGTCACAGCTTTGAAGACATCTTCTCCCAATTCTACCCTTAAAGATTTCAACTTCGGATCTTCTTCATCAATTATTTCCTGCAGTATTAGAAATATTCAAGTGTCAAGCAAGTCGTCAGAGATATGTCACAACTGCACAAAATGAGGACTAGTCCCTTAGGAGGCTGAAAACAAAAGAACAAAATTTTGGTAGTGTTGGGAGTTAAACAAATTGTTCACCTGGTGAACCCCATTAACCAGAATCATTTTAAAAGGATGCCACTCTGGGTCTTTGAGGTACTCTTGCCACAATGAGCATAGCTCCATTGCTCTCTCGTCAGCTTCATCCTCGTTATACTTTCTCTTCAGAGCATCATAGAATGGTTGACTTTCAAGGTCACCCATTCGCTTGACACCTATTTTTTTAGGGCCGGATCCACCCATATCTTTCAGACCCTACGGAATAAAGAAAACAGAACAATTAGTAGTTGAAGGTTTCTTCATCTGCTTCAAGGTGAACTATGACGATTTCCACAGAAAACTCAAACCATTTATCTAGCTGAAAGAAAATTTATGTCTAATGATAACAAGAGTGAAGAGTACTTACATTAATCAACTCTTTACGAGCATCCTGGACTTCATCATTACTCTTTCTTTCCTTAACTATCAGGTCCTGGGTCAAAGATTCTACGTGCTCGAGGTCTTCTTCTTTATCTCTCAACACCTGCATCATATCTTCCACCTTCTTGATTTTCTCTATGTCCCCGCCAGTCGCCAATTGTCTCTCCACATTTAAATTCCCCCTTAAGGTTGCAATTTCCACTTCTAGAGCATGCTTGGCATCTAATTGCTTTTCAAGCTGAATTATCTTTTTGTGAAGCTCCTCCTTTTGCCGCTGAAATCGGACCACGAGATACTCATAATTAAATGAAAATCAACCTCTGATTCATTCAGGTCAAATTTTATCATGTTCATAACAAACCTTTTGATCTTCCGCTAGCTTGAGCACATGTGCATCGGCCTTTTGGTGCTCCATGGAGGCCAATTCAAGTGAACTGTTTTTTGACTTATTCTGCATAACCAACACAGATACTTGCAACATTGTAAATATGAAAAGAGATGCACTCCAAAAATAATACAATCACAATATATACCCACTAGGCAGAAGTTGTGTCTGAAACAAAGACTTCAATAAGAATATAACTTCACTAATGTGTCGTTCAATGTTTAAGTAACATCACTTCTCGGAAAAATATATATACATTTCCTTATAGTTTAGTTCGAGTTTGGTAGATTTATCATTCAAAATTGCAACAACAAAGCTCCGAAACATGTAATTACCATGACATACCATTTCAATCTCATCCAACAGCCTTTTCATTTCACTCTCATTACGCGCTTCACGCTTTTTTAGTTCTTCCCGCTGCTCTTCACTAATTCTCATTTGCATTTCAATTTGCAATTTGAGTTTCATGTGGTCATTTGTAATCCTCTGGGAATGGTCTGTCGCACTGAGCTGGATCTTTCTCAACTCTAATCATGGGAGATATACCACAATCAGTACCACATATAGACTGAATTTATAGGTGAACATATACAAAACCTCAAATTTCTAGGCTCGAACCTTCATTATAATGGGCGTGGAGTTTATCTCTTTCATCCATCGCTGCAGTCAAGGCTTTCGAGGTCTCGGTGACTTTACTCTCAATCTCCCTCAAGTGCATTTCTTTGACCTCAATGACTTTATTTAAATTTGATACAAGTCTGCTCTGCTTCCTAGCTTCTTCGGCAATAAGATCCGCTATGGTTCTAAGGTCACTAATTTTCTGCAGATGATCTACCACAATATCTTTCCCAATGTAATCATCCTTCCCATTGTAATCTCTGGCCCGCGCAACCCAGCCATATAAGTCAGTATCTCGATTATTAATGTCAAGCCACTGCTTCTTCCCATGCTGATTAGCTTCGTAAGCCCTTTCAAATGATAGAGCATTGTGTAAACCAGGCCAATCTTTCCGAAATTCAACAAGAGCAATTCCAGAGAAACCACGGAAATTCCACAAACAATTTACCCTTGTCGGATTGAACCCTCTAGCAGTTAACTGATCCCTCAACTGCGAACCACTTCGACCAACATATCGCCCATCTTTCCACTCTGTAGGAATATTAGCCAGAATCCCTATCCACGGCCATACAAACATCTCGTCCTGGTCACATCCACTTGGAGGTACAGCTTCATTTGCTGCTTTAGGCTGACCATTTCCAGTCGCCAAATCTTTCTCCAAGTATTTCATTAGAGCGAGGTGATTTGCCTTCTCCCTCGCACTTCTTTTCTGCGAAGTGCCCTTACCAATGCTGGAAGCATGTTGAAGTAGATCTTTGTAGCCAAATTTATTCTTTTTCTTTTTTGAGCAATAAGGGCAGGTCAGCGTTGCATCAGAAAGTTTCACCTGATGCTTACCACTTTTCAACTCCTCATAACTTGAATCTTCATACTCCCCAATTTCAGAATCACTTATATCCGTATCCTCTTCCGAATCCATAAACACCTACTCATCGTAAAACAAGTTAAATCAGCATCACTCCATTTAAAGTAATCACATAAAAAAACATTTTCGCACAAAAACATATCCAAAAACACCCCTTAAAACAGATTACAATCCTTTTTCCGCATCTCGCCTTTCTAATCTCTACATTCCACGCGTATACATAGCTTCAATTACAAACTTGCCAAATCAAGATATACTTCAATTCTCAACCATGAATCTGAAAACTAATTGCAAACCTTAATTTATACCAAAACAGTCAACTCCAAGTCATCTATAAACCCCAAAAACACATAGCAACCAATCCAATCCAATCACAAGAAAAATCAAACACATAAATCAGCACTAACAACATCAATTGAATCCATGCAGGAGTTCAAATTCATAAATTGGAGCGCGAAAATCACCAATTACCAGATCGGCCGGCGACAAACCGGAATCCGGAGGAAGTGTGTCGGATAGGAATTGGGCGACGGAAAATCGTTGGCTGAGGGTTTTGGGACAGCGATGGATTGTTGAAGCCGACAGCACTTTTAAGGTAAGTTTGGTGTGTGATTCTTCGAGCGAGTGTGAAACACGCGCCATAACGCGAGTGTCGGTGCGATGTTCTTGGAATTTGTGATTGGGTGGTAAATATTGTGATTTGTGATATTTAAGAATGTGATAACTTTTTAGCTTAATCAATCAGTAATTAATTAATCATGTTACTCTCCTCCAACCCTTAATCCGTATTTTAAACAATATTAAAAATATATTTAAGGGTTCAGTCAAAATTACGTAGGATTATAGTATAAATCATCAAAGCGACATCGTTTTTGTACTCACAACAAATAGCTACACGACACCGAATCCGGATCCATCAAAAATCAAATAAAGTAAAAATAATAAATTAGCAGAATATCCATCAGGTGGTAATTTTTTTTTAAAAGTACAAATTTAATGAATACACAACTGTAAAATGATGCAGTTGACAACCACAACATGTTAAAAAACAGTACACTCTACTATACTGGCAAAATCAGTCACTCTGTTGGATTGCATTGTCTTCTTGTTCTTGAAGACTGATCTGACATTTTGTCTATAATTTCTCAATTAGAATTATTTAATGAGCAACTGAGCCTTAAATTTGGGTTAAATTCACAAATAATTTAGACTGTGTTGTAAAGAACTTCAACTGAAGCTGATGCAAATATAGGTAAGAGCTATGAACCTGTAACTCAAACTGAAGATCTGTACAAAGAAAATTTACTGCTGAGGTTCAACATCCATCCACTTTATTACATTAAAAGTATCAATCAGCATGCTATTGTTTAAGTGGGAGAAGCTAGTCTAGGGTATGAAGCAGCCCTGCCGTTGGAAGGATAGTTATCACTCTTTCTTCTGTATCTCGGGCCAGTGCTCGAGGACCCATGTGCAGCATCTGGGGTTCTCTGAATGTTCTCGCTTTGAGGTGCTGTTATGTGGTCGTTTTGGAGTTGTTCCAATGCTGCGACTACTTGAGGCATGTGTGGTCTGAGTTTAGGTTTTACTGAGAGACATTGCATTGCGAGAGATGCTGCTTTTTGAACTCCAGGGATTGAGTACTGTCCATGGATTCGAACATCCATTATGGTTAAGAACTTTCGTTTGCTGTTCATGAAGGGGATTGCCCAGTCAACGAGGTTTTGCTCTCCTGAGGGACGGTTCATGTCTAGTGCTCGTCTGCCTGTTAGGATCTCGAGAAGTACTACTCCAAAGCTGTAGACGTCACTTTTGGCCGTCAAGTGACCTTAACATAAGAAAGTTTGTAAAACTACGTTAGGTGCTGTTAGGAATTCACATTAACTTTATTGCAGCTAAAGAATGAAACTGGAGGATTGAAAAGAAGTGTTTACCAGTTGCCATGTACTCCGGAGCAGCATATCCATAGGTTCCCATTATCCGCGTTGAGACATGACTTTTCTCACCCATAGGACCATCCTTGGCTAATCCAAAGTCGGAAAGTTTTGCATTGTAGTTCTGTCAATCACAACATAGAGGTCGTCAATAAAGAGTAATATTTCACTGAGTTTCATAATGAGTTTTTACTTTAAAGGGATGAAAAATAAGTTAAGCGTTTCTTACTGAATCAAGTAGGATGTTTGAAGTTTTGAAGTCGCGATAGATCACTTTCACTTCATCGCTGTGAAGAAATGCAAGGCCATTAGCCGCATCAAGTGCTATCTTTACTCTGTTGCTCCATGAGAGCGGCTGGAAGTAAGAGTTCCCTGAAAGAACAAATATTCACTTTATTGTCAGTAAGTAAACCAACTTTAACCTATCCAGGCAGAAAGGTGTTTGTGGGAACTTACTCCTGAATAAATGATTTTCTAAGCTCCCACGCGTCATGAATTCGTATGCTAGTAGCCGGTGTTCATCCTCCAGGCAGTAGCCGACGAGTTTAACCAAATTAGGATGATCCAGCTGCCCTAAGTAGTTGATCTCCGCCTGAAAACATCACCAAGAAGTCAGCTAAAAGCAGCATTTCTTTACTAGAACATGTGAACACAAAACATAAGAGCCACTCACCAACCACTCCTTATGTCCTTGCATCCCTTCATGGTTAAGCCTCTTTACAGCGATCACCATGCCAGTCCCAGGCTTTGCAGCTGTAAAAGCCTGCTCGTCAATCCAACCCTTGAAAACACATCCAAATCCACCTTCCCCTACCACACTGTCAGGACGGAAATTCCTAGTAGCTGCTTTCAAATCATTATAGCAAAAACTCTTTAAATTGGATGACTCCAAGATTTCACCCTCAGTTCTCTGAGTTTGAGGAACCACCCTGTTGCTGAAGTCACTAGACTCATTCTCATCACCGGATCGGATCCCTGCACGCAACTCAACATTAAACTCAAATCTAATCATTTGCAACAAATTTACAATCTTTCTCAAAAATGACATCCACATGAAACCTCCTCATCTAAATTCAAACACCCTAATTACAGAAAAATCTAGTCAAACATTGACACTCAAGATCTATCTGACAAATTGCATAAACCACACATATGAACACCCCCAAATGCAGACCCATCAACAAAATCAAACAAAACACATACCCAGACGAAGAGGGTTGTGGGCTTTGACATCAATACTCAAGCAAGCTCCCATGGTTTGTTAGGTTTCCAATGAAATATTTCTTCAGCTGAGAGCTACTAAATCTTGCTTCTCATAAAAAAGACTCCAAATTTGTAGAAGAGGGTACTCAGAAAGTGATGTAAAAGGGTCTGAACTGAGCAAATAAACCCGTGTAAATGGAAACCAATAAACCAGAAGGAAAGCAAAGCCGCCTTGTGTGAAACCTAGGAAAAGGAGTCACCTTTTTCTATATAGGTTTCTCTTTGAACAAAAAGATTGTTAATCTCACAGGAATAATACCATCCCCTACTTCAAAATCAAATCTTTCTAACACCACAACTGTTGAATTATTTTGACTATTCAGATTTGGATCACACACAGCCGGAGAATTCCAACTCCAGATACTGATTTCTTCATAAATATATTATTTTAAAATTTATATAAAAATAGTAGTTGGTATGAACTATGATGCTTGTGTTCATTTCATACTTGGTTATTTCTAGGTACTTGGGAGTTGTTTTATGTCTTTTTGGACCTTCTCAAAGCTCGTTGACATTAAGAACATGTTCCCCAAACTCCATTAATTTATCAAAATAGTACTACTAAAATGCTGTGTAAATGAAAAGTGCTTACAACCTCACATTGAGCGAAGTAAACTTTAAAATAAAATATTAGCTTTCAGTAAAAACCGATTTTCAAAGTATATATAATTAGTATTTACGGGTTTCATCGTTTTCAATCGAACAAGAACTTATCACGGATTTGGGTCATTAAAACTTGAACCACACTGCTACTACCACTTGTTAGGAGGGACTTGTTAAAAAATTGCTGCTGAAATGTGGTGTGCCAACTTTTCAAAAATGGTGTCCTCGTGCTTGTCATTAATACACAAGAAACTAACACAGTAGTTGGACTATCCTATGTTTATTCAACGTTCTCGCTTGTATCATATTGATGAAAGCAAATTAATATCCGATTTTTCGACATGTTTTCCTTTTCCTATTTGAACTAGTTTGCATATTTGATCCGGTTTTGATGTGAAACTTGACTGATATTTATTTGCATTTCAACGGTTTTGATGATCGTGATCATATATCATGCTTTGATTCATAAGATCCTATGTTATTTCGTTTGGTTCGTCAAGAAAATGAAGTGTCATGTTGCGAAAAATTGTCGGGTGGCCGAAATGTAATCAACTTGAATGAAAATATGTCTGCAGTAGAAGAGGCTTAACGCAACTGGTTGCTTCCATTTGTCAATGTTTCCAGCAGTGCATACACACCAGATTTTTGCTTGAAAATTATGAATAAATATTCAAGGCTTGTTAAGGTTGACTAATGAATTGATGGAATCTAACTTTATGCATTTATCTTTTGCACTCTTTCAACCTGCCAGAGGTCAATTTCAGCTAAGGACATATATGCAGCCATTTCTAACATGATTTGATTTCTTGGAAGTGAAGTCGGCAGGTGTGCTGAATGTGGCAAAATGCCTAACTTTAACAAACATATTGAAAATCTGAGGAGGTTTGCAGTTGAAAAATGCCAGTGCAATGAACCAGTTCACTGCAGAAAAACAGAAACGAAAGGTTTAGGCAGTAATACAATGGTAGTTGTATAGACAAGCAGATCGGAAAAAATGCACACTTTTTCGATCAATCGGTATGGTTTTAAGCCGAAAATAAGAGAAGAGATACTTGACTTTATTTCCCTCAAACACCAGGATATTTTTTCCATAGCTAAATCCCAAAAAAAAGTTCCCTTCCACAATTGTCGGTGCATATAGCTAAGTTACGCGAGAAGAATTGTGATATAAGTTTATGACAGGGAAAGAGAAAACTGAGGTTTCTAATGTTGGGCTCCTAACCCAACAAAATATCATAATAACTTAAAAGAGTATGAGACGGCATGTTATGCTTTCTAATAACAATACCAACTATGATGCGATGAGGGTCCTAATTGTTAAATAAAATCTTATCAAATGGTGTTAAGGAACTGACCAATCCATCACTTCTTTGAAGTTAAAGCATTTGCTGAATTTAGATAGGGTCTTCACACCAAGGAGATGGGCGAAGGCATACTCGAACTTCATGCTCCTCGGGTCCTGTACGATGTTTGGGGACCATGATTTCAAGCATTGTTCCCTTGTGATCATAGTAAGCTTCTAGTACTGCATCATCTGGTATGCGGGATTGCAGGGTGATTTCCCTGATAAATTCCCCAGGGGGACAGTGTTCCGGAGCTGGGTCTGTCAGCTTAAAAGTCCTATTTTGTCTCTTGATCAAAGGTAAGCAAGTGTTGCTAACACAGGCAATTTTGATGATCCCATGAGATTGCTCATTCCTCCATGTGACTTTCACGCTGTGAAGATCCGCGAATGGCAAGCTGACCATGACCAAATATCCGATTTCATCCTCATAAATAGTTTTAGCACCTGTAACAGGTCCATGGACATTCTTCATGACTCCACTGAATTCATGCATCCAAGAAGGCTATCGCAGCAGGATGTAGCTCCATATCTAAACTTTTATCAGAATGTGGGATACTAGGAATGTAACAATCATTGTCACCTCCATGGGAAAAGAAGTCCTTCCGCCTTTTATCGGGTGGTGAGAGATCAAACCTGTCGCCATTGGTGTGGTTAGAAGAATGGGCAGTCAAAATAAGACCGCTGCTGCTAAACAGCCGTTTTGGCTGAGAACTGCCATTGCTTTTTGTAACAGGAGGTCGCTCCAGCTCAAAATCTGTACTGGGAAGAGTTCTCCAGCTGATGAAGTCGCTTGCTTCGGGTGGAATTGAAAATTTAATATCACGTCCTGTTAGCTCCGCCCACCTCTTGCGCTCTTCCTCATCCAGTACCATGAGATTTGGAGAGGTAACAAGCTCTATTCCATGAACACACTGAGGGTTTGAGAGCCCCCTGTAATGCTTTCTTTGCATCCTGTGAGACCGAACAAAGCCCTTCTCCAAACTGAAAGGGAAAGCTCGTTCGCCCGGGCGAGAATTTCCATTCATGTAACTTCTCAGCTGCATTTTACCCAATGCATTCTCAGGCCTTTCCTTAAACACCCACATGTACATATTCTCCATGTCATGCTGAACCAAAAACGAATCAAGCTGCAAATCTGACTTCTCAAATCCGAGACTCCATTACTATCCTGAACCACCTTGCACTTCGACTTCTCATTCAAAACAGGCTTGAAATAGAAACTGAAAAATAACCAAGCACCCCAAACACTATCAAGTCGCTTGGCACATTTTCTCCCAATCTTCGGAACAATAGTACCTGTATCTGGTTCACAAACATGTGTTCCAAGTCCAACATCCAAAATATCACACTGTTCATTCCACGAAGGAGGTGGGGACTTGGCTCAAGATTAATATCAGGAGGCCGAGAAAGCACACCAGACCTACTCATTTCCCTCTCCAACTCATAATGCGACGACAAGCTTGAATCCATGGACAACAGCGTAGATGGGTGGTGATGATTATTCTCCATGGATAAGCTCGTCATTAACGCATCATCGCCCATTCTCCTTCTCCCGATCCTGCAAAGTTCCTAACTTTCTCCTAATCCCAATCCTACAAGAAAATTAAAACACTCATCAGTTAAAATAAAACCCCATCTTACCACCTCCCAAGAGCAATGCCCAAAATTTAAACATCATAAAAACCATCAATTAGACACCAAATAGACTGCAAAAAAGATCATTAAAACATCAAGTTAGCAACTTTATCACAAACATCTCAAAATCAACCAGAGCCCTTCACCTGAACAAACCCTAAATTTCAGAATATTCACCTTATGGTAAAAAAATCAATCCAGCACGAGTACTAACTAAAATCAAATACTAAGAAATCGAGAAAATTAAAGGTGGAATCGAAGAAGAACCCTAGAGAGCGGAGGAGGACGGCGTGGAGCGGCGATCGGCGGAAGCTGGATAGAGAGATAGAGATGTCCGAGACGCGGACGAGAGACCAAAGAGAGAAGAGAACACGGTAGGAATGGCGACTGACGGACGTTAGATTTGACGGAAGCGGTGTTAAGTTTGTGAGATAATGACGTTAATGTTAACGGCGTGGGCCTTAACCCTTTAATTAATATTTTATTATTTTTAGAAAAAAAATTTAATTGTCTCAAATAAATTTAATAAAAATTACATATTTTATCTGTATTTTTACTGACATAAATCTTTTATTATTTTTACAAATTAATTCTCGCAATTAATTCTTAATCAAATTTACGTGATTTGAAAAATGTCCTAATTTTATTATCAGATATTACAAACTGATCCTTAGAGAACGATAAAATCTTCAATCCAATTTATCATTCAAAACCCCAAACCCTAATTACGTCCGCCAGACGATTTCCGATTTCCGCAACCTACACGAACTTCGCCTCTTTTTCTGTAGTTGAGTTTACTGGGAGATTTCTAAGCAGTTGGGGTTGTGGTATAGGAGGTGAATGAAGGGAAGCAAAGCAGTTGTCACTCTTGCGCAAAAATGCAAGGTTTTGATTTATTTGTCCTTTGGTAAATTAATTATTATGATTTGAAGTTATTGGATATGGGATTGAGGAATGAGCTGAAAGTTGTGAAATTTGGGTGTTTTGTAGAACCTACTTTCATCGAACTGGCAGGGTCAGTTGAATACCATTAAAGCTGATGCCAAAGGCAGGTGAGTAGCTTAGCTGTGATATCAGATTTGAGTTTGTTTTTAAGATGTATTGCTATATATGTTTATGTTCTTTTGTTGGATTGGTGATTGCAGCAAAGAAGAAATTCATGGTTCGAGAGTGAAGTTACATGTTTAAGAAGGATAAGCCGTATATATGGGTACCGGAGGATGATTTGCATAATGTGGTAAAGTTACAGTTTTTTGTGTTTTATGGGTTGTGTGAGTAGCTAAAATTAGTTACTGAAGTTGTTTTGAGTTGTTATGAAGTTGCTTAATTGTTTCCTAATTCCTATGCACAGAACGCTATTATTGATGAGCGAGGATCATTTTCGGTGACAACGCCATATCCTGGTCCTCTAGGAAGCATTCTCAAATCGATGAAAAAGGTTAAGATTTAGTAGAATTTGATGTGTGAAGTTCTCGTCTGTAGTTTACTAATCCTCTAAGTCAACATTCATATTCTATGAAACTATTACTGATGTGATTGTTTATTCATGCTGCTTTTCTTGTTATGTATCGCAGTTGCCTGCTCGGGTTGCTCTAACAGGAGATGTCACTGCTCTTAAAGAAAAAAGAGTAAGATGCTTGAGCAAGACTTAACATGTATGTTATGCGGCTGTAAGTTATTTTTTATTCAATTATTTGAATTCTTGTGCAGAAAATATTCGCCAATGAAATGATTAGAGAGTCCATGCTGGTTGAGCATAACACTCTTAGTAATTCAAGCTATGCAGTTTCTGGTATTTTAAGTTCTGCCAATCGCGGGGTGACGTCCCGAAGTGAGTGCTTGTTGGAGCTATTAGACGGAGAAGTACAGTATGTGGTGTATAAACTTGATCTCAGGTTGGATACCATTAACTCTCCTGATATGCTAATTGCTTTTTATCCGATGAAAGAACAACTTCTCTTAGTTGCATAGGTTTCCCGGGTCAAGGAAACAATTTCTAAGACATTTCTGGTTGTAAACATGTAAAATGAAACATTGCATATGATTTTAAATAGGGTAAGCATTTGTATACTGTGTAGTATAGTTTACACATTGTGTAACGGACATGTAAAGTCATCAATCATTAATTACTCTCAGATCATGCGCATACATTGACATCAATGGCGGAGTTCATGACGTTGATTTGGAGAACATTGCCGCAGCCAAAGCTGACCCTTAGGTTAGACCCTTGCTAATTTAGAAACTTTTGATCTGTGGTTAAAGTTCTCTTCTCGCTCTTCATTAATCTCCCACTATTTTTTGTGTAATCTGTTAATTATTTGTATTTCCTTCTCCTCAAACACAGCCCCATTTACTGCTGCTCTAATTGATGGGATCAATCAAAGTGAAATCAGGCGCAGAGCTCTAATGCTCATGTGCTTTACACATTTCAACGCAAATGTTCGAGTAAGTGTTTTGCTATATTACCATGCTGGGGATAGTTCTGATTTTTATCTTGTGGACGCAACATATTTTCTTGTTGAACTATTATTTTTAATCTATAGAACTAATCCTTGCAATTTTCATTGTGTAGGATGCTTTTCTTTTATCATTAGACCGAACAGGATTTGACGTAGTTGCGAAAATTCCAAGCTCCGCTTTAAATAATGGTGATCCGTTGGTTTTCACTGGAAGGAATTCAGAATACCGTTAAAAGAAGAGGCTCGCGATATAGAAACTTTCTGCCAACAGCTTGTAGTGTTGGAAGATGAAACGCTCAAGAACTTGTCAAGCTACAGTGGCCTGGGTTAAGAACTTAGCTTTTGCCAGATACATTCTCTGGGACCAGCTCAGTACTCACAAGTAACCGTTACACTGAAAGCCGATCCTCCGTTACAGTTTTTTCTTATCAACTACAGTTCCAATTAAATTCTTTGTATCACTCCGTTTAAAACAATTTGTCTGTACTGAGTACGCTAAATCTTAAACCGGTCTCAGGTCATTTAGACAGACACAGAAATGACGCAAAATGTCTGTCAATGTTATTAAAATTTCTGTAGATCTTTCAACAGGTGTTAGTTTATTTAAGATCAGTTTCAGTTAATGCATATTTAAATTTTGATCTAAAATTTATGTTTATATGATTTTCACTTTATAGTAATCTCTTTCAAAAATTTGGAAATGGCTTTGTACATAAAATTTCATATTCTAGAAAAATAAAATTTTATTTTCGAAAAATTAA
This sequence comes from Sedum album, assembly GCA_006409495.1. Classification (NCBI taxonomy): domain Eukaryota; kingdom Viridiplantae; phylum Streptophyta; class Magnoliopsida; order Saxifragales; family Crassulaceae; genus Sedum; species Sedum album. The sequence goes on from QZGG01000553.1 coordinate 123,218, forward strand.
ACAATTTAAAAAAACGAAATCTTGATTAACTCGTGTTTGTTGTTGATCTCAATATCAATCCTTGTTCCCTATGAAGAATATTAACTTTCCGAATTTACATTCAAGTCCCTTATAAATTCTGAAATTGAACAAACTGCATTTGCTTAACGACGTCGATTCATTCCTTTGATCAAGTAGACGAACGAACCGTAATAGAGAAGCCAACTACAGCGGCTGTTCATCGATCGACGACGACGTCGCGCAGGTTTGCATCTCTCATCGTCGATTTGTTGTTTTATTGAATCGCTCTGGCGCTGATCTTACTCGTAGGTGGTTTACATTTTATGCTGTGAATGCGAATTCTAGGGATTAAAGGAGATCGCGCTTATTTGAATCGAGGATAGCGATGGCGGCGCCACCGGTTAGGGCTAGAGCTGATTACGATTATCTCATCAAGCTTCTTTTGATTGGGGACAGTGGTTAGTTTATTTCCTCGTTTACAGATTTAAGTTTTTAATATTTTTCTTTTGTTCTGGATATGGTTTGAATTCATGATGTAGTGAGTATTTGAGTATTTAATGGAAATGTTGATGAACTAATTAGGTTTTTGCATTGTTCGGAGTAATGGTGGCTTTGCTTCAACTGTATTGGATTGTGGGGCACTGTTCTATTCCTTATTCATTTTGGCATGAGCTTGATATTGTGTATTTTCTGCAGGTGTGGGTAAGAGTTGCTTGCTTTTGCGTTTCTCTGATGGTTCATTCACCACCAGTTTTATTACCACCATTGGGTATGTGTAAATTAAACTCGAGGAGTCATCGTTTATTAAGGCTATGATTGTGTGTATTTTGTATTGTTTTGTGAGAAGTGGTTTAGGATGTCTTTGATAAGTACTTGAGTTTATGTTATGCAATCATTGAAATTGCCAATCTGTGTGCTTGATTCAGAATCTAGGTTTATTAAAGAGTGAGCGATTAAGCAACAAATTCGCCAGAAAACAGCCAGACTAGCTAACATGCACTGTATCTGTAGCATTGTATTTTGATTCATACTCAGGTAGAGAACTTGAGCGTACAGTTCGTTTAATGTTACATTGAAAACGAAAACAGATGATATATATTAAATTGATAAAATAGTGCACTGCATTCATATGAGTAAACAGAAAGTACTGGTCAAGAATGGTTAGAAGATTTCTGTAGTGCTTCTTTTTTGAACGACTTCTGTGGTATTGTATTACAAGCACTGGAAATTATGTTTCAGTATTCATTCTCCTACTTTTGCAGCATTGATTTTAAGATCAGAACAATTGAGCTTGATGGAAAGAGGATCAAACTGCAAATCTGGGATACCGCAGGACAAGAGCGATTCAGAACAATCACAACTGGTAGGAAACTATTATCTTGAAATGGTGGAGTTTAGCATTGCAGATGCTCGAGTCATTTAAGCTAATAATTGTCATAAATTTCAAAAAAATTGCTTTGTAGCATACTACCGTGGAGCCATGGGTATTCTGCTGGTTTATGACGTTACTGACGAGTCATCTTTCAACAGTAAGTTTTGTATTTGATCAGTTGGTGATTTTCAGTACATGTATTTTATTTGCAATTTCCTGATTTGAATATGTATTTCAACTTTGACTGGTACCAGTGTAAACATTTATGAGTCCCTCTAGGCTCTAGCATCACCGTGTAGCCTTAATTTGTCATGTCAACTGTTGGCTTTGGAAATTTCTCATGTCAATTGTTTACTCTTCTTTGTCATGTTCCAGATATTAGAAACTGGATCCGCAACATTGAACAAAATGCTTCTGACAACGTAAACAAGATATTAATTGGTAACAAGGCTGATATGGATGAGAGCAAAAGGGTTTGTGTTCTACAATCATATAGTTATTTTCTTTTTATGAAAAGCTTCTAAGTGATTCCACTTTTGCATACCATTGTGCTAGACTTTTGAACTTGATGTTATCATTTCAATGTTCTGAGAGTTGCTATCAAAAAAAAATTGTTCTGAGAGTTGTTTGGTTTGGTTGAAGTCACATTGTTCTTTTATTCTCGATTTATTGGGGGAATTTTAAGATGACTTGCTGTCTTCTTACAGGCTGTGCCCACTTCAAAGGGCCAAGCTCTTGCTGATGAATACGGGATCAAGTTCTTTGAAACGGTTAGTATTTTTGATCCATCATTGTTTTCACTTTCAAATGTCTAATTTCCGGTTGCTTATTATTGAAATTTGTGGCTATGCCAGAGTGCTAAAACCAACTTGAATGTGGAAGAAGTTTTCTTTTCAATTGCAAAAGACATTAAACAGAGGCTTGCAGACACTGATGCAGAAGTGAGGTACTAGCTTTTTTCCCCTGACTCATTGTTTCTTTCACCTATTTTTTTCTTTCAAATTTTGGCTGGTATTAAAGATCCTACTAATTATCTTAAACTGATGTATAGCCCCAAACAATCAAGATCAACCAACCAGACCCAGCATCGAACAACGCTCAAACTACCAAAAATCTGCATGCTGTGGCTCTTAAATCACCTGGCATGTCCTTCAAGGTCATCGTATTTAACTTCAACCATTTCTATTAATGCGTCCCTA